>APFE030847594.1:2375-61365 GCA_000404065.3 Pinus taeda | reverse complement strand
TTCTTTCTTCTTTAATGAGAAACTTCTTTTACAATGTACTAGTGCAGTCCTTTACCAGTATGCAGGCTACAACCTGCGGAGGGCTACAACCCTCTCTCGTTTTCCAACTACTTCTGGAAGGGAGCTACAACCCCCTCAGCTCTTGTACTAGCTGATCCATTTACTAGTACGTAGGTGTTGACCCTACAATCTTCAGGGACCACGTTTCATCAATTTTCAGACTGGATCCAAGAGTACAAAACAAACATTACTGCAATACAATCATCAACTTAAACTTGCATCATAATTCATTAAACGACCCAATACTGAATCACTGAAACCCTGTCATTAAGAACACAGAACCCAAACCAGAGACCAGAACTCTGCAACAACCAGCAGAATCAGCAGCAACCTGAGATATCAGACCTTATCATGCATACGCTACTACACTGTACCGAAACCGCGTGTATACGCGCTTTCTCCAAAGGCAACCCGCGTACAGATCTAGAAATGATTACTTATGCCTTTACTGTCAGATCCGACCCTTGCCAAACTTCCCGAACAGATAACCAGCAATACCCGATCCTCTTACTCCGTCAGACACACCATACACACACTTTGCCTAATGATCTTCTCCTTATATAGCCTTAGGCCTTGCTCAATACCATGGTCCAAAACCATAACAAACCAATACCATAAACTTCGAAACTAGGGATCAACACGTCCGTCGAGACGCCATGGTCCAAAACCATAGGCACAACTTCCAAGGACTAACTGCCATGGACCAAAGGTACTTTTCACATGTACGCGCTTTTACTGAATCCAACCTACGTGTATACGCTGATTCTCCTTGATGAACCTGCGTATATCTCTTTCTTGTCCTGCTGTACTGAGATCTGTCCTCTGATTAAGTTTCCATCACCTGTACCAACCTCTGAGTGAGTTGCCATCAAGGACAACACTTGAAACATAATGCCAACACTTTCTCCTAAGAGGTGGATAGTGATGAGTTGATCTTCAAGGTTATTTGTACGCCAAATTCCGCATTCTCAACTCTGAGAGAGGTCGGATCAGCCACACAGAGATCAACTAAAGGATTGGCTTGGGTTTATTCCACCAGCTCTTCTAAGGGCAACACACTGGGGGGTGGGTTTTGAATCAAGTTCTCAATAAGATCATCCTCAATTTGTGGACCCCCCATGGTAGCCTCTACTGTACACAATGGTGCAGATTAGACTTCATCCTCATCTTCCTCCTCCAACTAGAGAGGTAAATCATGTTCTAGTAGAGGTTGGGCAGGAGGATGGAGGAATAGTTGTTTGGACATATGCCCATTCTTGATTGTCATGTTCCCAGATGGAAAATTGATGTAAACATCTGCAGTAGCCAACCAAGGTCTTCCCAGGATGAGAGAATACCTAGTGAGCTTTGCTTTTGGTTGGAGAACTAGGAAATTAGCAAGGTACTCCCAGGAATCAATAGAGACCATGACATCTTCCACAATCCCCTCAGGGCTCACAGTGGAGTGGTCTACTAACTGCAGTATTGTTGAGGTCTTTCTTAGGGAACCCTGAAGGTTGAGTTTGAGCATAGTGTCCCTGGTCATCACGTTAATGGCTTGGAGAAGTGGTATTTTAACACATAACTGTTTCAATTCTCCCAGAAGTTTAGTTTCTTCTGGGGTCGGTTGTGTGGTTCCAGTTAGTCTCTCAGGAAAGGGTGGAATGACTTTTGGTTCACTTTCCTATTTTTCTTCCTCATCCTCCTTAGGAAGAGGTTGGCTATTTGGGAGAACCTTCCCAGATCCTAGTTTAATCTCCTGAATCTCCACAGCATAGGTCGGGCATCATGTTCCTCCACTATATACCTGTTGGGCCTATCTGTTGTTGGGGTTCGAGTTCAGTTGAGCAGGTATTTGGGGTTGTCTTGGGGGAACAGGAGGTAATGGTTGTGGTTGAGTAGGTGGTGGAGGAAAAATATCAGGGGGAGATTTACATTGGGGCCTCCACCCCTGATGAGGTGCATTACACTGAGTCTATGGCTGAGTATAAGGATGAAACGAATGAGAAACTAGAGGAGCCTGGTATTAAGGAGGATATGACCAAGGAGGGGGTGTGGACCAGAAAGGATGAGCAGGGGGTCCCCAAGAAGGCATGGAAGTGGCTTGATTGGGGTTGTAATAGCTCTGGGATGTCCCTTGCATTCCCTGCTGGTAAGGTCTAGGTCCATGAGGCCTCCTTTGGTTCATGAAATAGAGTGGTTCAGTGGCTCCTTCAGCCCCCTAATATGCAGCTTTGATTCCAGGAAAGGAAGGGCATTGATTCATAGGATGGTCTTCTTCATAGACTAAACACACTTCTATATAGTGTAATGGACATTTGTTCCTAGGATGCTTTCTAGTGCACTTGGGACAAAAAATAGCCAAAGCCCTCTCGGCTTCCTCTTGTTTCCTTTTGATATGAAAGGTATCCATTTGCATGGCAAGAGTCTGCCTCACCTCGCTCTTGAAATCTTCTAGTCTATTCTCAATTTCATTTCTAAGCGATGAACTGGATGAGGATGTACTGGCTAAAGGTTGACTTCCCCTACCTCTCTTTCTAGCTGACCTAGAATGGTTTCTAAACACAATCTTTATGTCATCATAAGGTAGCTGGTAGATGTCTCCCCTAGCCAACAAATGGAGGGTATCTAGAAGGTCTTCAGGGACCCCTCTGAGCAGTACCAACTTCAGAGATTCAGGGTCAAGTGTGCACCTGGCCCTTTTATAACTGAGTTAAAACCTCTCTTCATAGTCTTCTAAAGATTCATCACTACCCATGGTCATTCAAAAGATCTCTTCCTTAGTATCCTTTGACCAGCAGTAGTCCCAGTATTTGTTGTTAAAGGCTCACTACATCTTAGCCCAAGTTGTGATATTGTTTCTAGGTAGCCCCATGAATTAACACAAGGCTGCATCCTTGAGGGTAGAAGGGAACAATTTCAACTTATACTCGTCTTCTGCATAGTCATAGGTTTGATATAGAACAACAAATTCAAACAAGAAAGTATCAGGATCTTCGGTAGTCAGTCCACGGAAGTGAGGTAAGGCTGAAGGACTTATGTTTTTCATTTTTGTGTCCCCGTTGGTCTCTCAGATAGGAAAGGAACCTTCTATTCTTTCCCCATTTTCTCTAACATTTTTGTTTTCAGTCATGGTCTCAGGAGGAATGGTTTCTTGCTCTTCTTCTATTATAAGATCTTTGTATATCTGGAGGTTCACCTATAGGTTCTTCTGGATCACTGCCAGCAAAGAAGAGAGAAGGCTGACCCAGTGATGTGGTGGGGGTGTTGGGTAGGAATTTTCCTGAATTGTGTCTGTTCCTACGAGGCATGAAAGGAAATTTCTTTTTTTTTGGGTTATTTTTTGTTTCATTTTCTGCTTGTACTTGTAAAAAATAAAATGGATTGAACAACAATTGCAATGAACTAAAATGAATCTACTTTGTTGAAATGAAAATTGCAGAATTGAAATGAAAGCAAGAAATGTCTAATATATGCTTGTTGAAATGAAATTGTAGAATTGAAATGGAAGCAGGAAATGTCTAATCTATTCTTGCTGAAATGAAATTGCAGAATTGAAATGAAAGCAGGAAATGTCTAATCTACTTTTGCAGAATTGAAATGAATCAACTACTCTACTCTTGCTGAAATAAACTACTTAGCATAATGTTGTAGTAGAAAATAGAAGAAAAGTAGTAATTACAAAATACTCTGACGTTTCCCCAGTAAAAAGGCCAAAAAGAGTGGTTTTTATTGGGAAATCTAGTGTCTATACAGAGCTGCTAGTCCCACTAAGACAGGTAGCTATCTTAGAAACAAACAAATTAAAGTTACTTTCATTTTCCTTTACGAGAAGTAGATAGGAGAGGAGCAAAGAATACCAACCTCAATCTTTCACTTGGTTCCTTGCTTGTTCCTTCTCCCCTCTGATAGATCTTTGCCACTCCTTCCTTGATTACTCTGCTTCAAAGAGTACTTGTAAAGTCAAAGCAGCATAATACCTTCAAAGTGCAGAGATCTAAAATCATAAAAAATATAGGACCAGATATATATTGACCATAGAAATGCATATATTATCAGACATATAAGAATGTGGAGGAAAACTTGAATAGCTTTATTGATATAAAGATTAGAAGAGAGGATTACAACCCATTGATCTGACCCAGTGTCATCCCCCCAGCATGAAATCCCTTCTTCACCTCATGAAAATATTAGATCACCCAACACTATGATGTTCCACCGGGAAACCAACAACACTTCCTTACAAGATGCAAAATTCCAGCCTCTTTGGATCCCTGGGAGGAGGGATCCATATATAGATGATTGTAGGGGGGTGAGTCAGCTTCTGGGATTTTGATTAGTGTCCTCTATCTGATAGTTCTTGATTCCACTTGGAGATCCATGATCTCTTACTCATCCCTGGGCGAATTCAGAGAGGCAAGTGCCATAGGAGAAGTTTCTGGAAGATTCCATGATCATCCACCTTGCAACTGTCTCTGCCATTTGTCTACTCTTGCCCATCGCACCCTACAGAAGGGCTTTACAGTATGCATTGCACTTTTTTCATGTGGCAGGTGAGATGCATCACACCCTTTGCACTGAGCAGTCCGTATGGTCCAGTTTTGACCGGTTCTGAGGAGTTTTCTGTGGAGAACTTCTGGGAGATGATGTAATCAGCTGACCTTGTTCCTTTAGGGTATGAAACAACACTTTTAGGGACTCAGAAGCCCTTGGTTTATGGACATATATGATTGGGGTTGCAGTGCCCAAATATGTCTATAACAGTGGTGAGCTCCTGTATTGCAGCAATAATATTGCAACTCCTGGGGCTTCCTTTTTTACTTTTATCAACCCGGTAGTTCGTAACAAACTTGGAAGCGACGGTGCTGTATGCACAAGTACTAGCTCTTACTACAGGCTATCACTTGATCAGCTAGTGCAAGTTTGCTAGGAGCTTAAGCCAACTTCTATGAGTTCTTGGAAGAAGCTTTTATTGTTGTCGAGTCGTAAGAAGGGTCTATTTCACCTCTAATTACCTCACATTAATTTTTCAATCCAGGAACGTTTTGTTATTTCAAAGAGTGTCTCAGTCTAAGGCTCACATTTGCCAAAGTAATGCTAGTAGCATAGTTCTTCAAGAAAATACAAGAGTAAATGGATGCTGGAAAGAAAATCTACTTACAAGAAAAGACCTTAAAGCCTAAATCATTCACTAGGAAAAATAAGCAATATATCAGTCAAGGGTATAGTGACTCATCTCTTTAGAAATTGATGCAACCAAAAATAATCATTGGACAGATCGTCGATCTGGGGACCATACAACAAATGCCAATGCTTGCTACAGTCTCAGATCGTTCTGCACACCACAACAATCAATAATGCAAATAACAGGAAATGGAACAACGACGAGGAAATGGAACATCAACTACAAAATTGTAACAATTGAGTTTAATAAGAAACAACACCTCAATCTACAGGAATAAATGCAATCAATCATATCCTACAGGAATCAAATGTCAATCTTCTATATTTAAGGATGAATCGAACAACACACAGAAATAGAACAACATTGATAAGTTATGGAATATGGAACAATATGAGAAAGTCAAATATAAATGTACAATAGCTTAACACACATCACACCTTAATAGTAATCTGATCTTTGGTGATCCAATTGTCAATCTTAGTTATAAGTAATACGACTGTATTTCAGAATGGAACAACAACACCCATAGGTTCAACAATCACAAGGGAATATAATTTCTAAGATAAGTTAATAATACCAAAGGATAAGTGCACAACACAGAGACTCTGTAACAGAATAGCAACAGTATTCTGTAAAGACCAGCAATATCAGTACTTAAGGAAACAGCAATGCGTTGCAGAGTTATGATGTCTCTGTCTCAAGAAATGATATCACTTAATGAGTCAACTATAATAGAGTTGTGAAGTAAAAATAACAGAACATATCAAATTACGGAATAACGCTGAAGAGCGAACCACACATAAACCAAAAGTAATAGTACAGGAGAAAGTGTTCCTCCAAGGCCGCGCCCTTAGCCTCTAGGGGTACACTGCTTGAAGTTATTCCAAAATCACAGATGAAATGCAACCAAGTTTGTATTAATGCATAAAACAGAGTTACAGTGGATCACTTCTCAACGAGATTCGATGATCAAAATCTCAATTTTAAGAGAAATTACATAAAAACATGATCGACCCCCTAGCTAACAGTGTTTCCCCTTTTTATATTGGCGAAGGCGGAGATGTCTAGTTACAAAAATAGTTAAAGTAGCGAACCCTTAGGATCAAAGGATCCTAAGCGATTCGCCAAACTGTTGGCTCTCAGTTATTTCTTTACTTTCTTGCGCCAAGCGGATATCTCCATATCCTCTCCTTGGCTAGTACGCTTTGATTTAGTTTGCCTTATTTGCGTGTCATTCCCTGCCAAAGGGATAGCAGTTATTCTGGGTTCGTCCTTTCCTTTGGAACAACAATCTTTCGTTTTTCCTTCTTCCTACATAAGAAAATGACAATTGCCAGTGTTTTCGTTTTGCATATTAATCTTATAGATTTTGTCACAATTCCTTAGTATCTTCCTAGTTCATGATGCAAAAGGTTTGTAAGTTTTAATGAAAAGAAACTAAAATAATCACCAAAAACATACCTTCTTTAGCACTCCACACACCCCTCTGCTTACCCTTTTTCATGCCCTCATGAAAACATTGTAGTTGACGTGTAAGGCAATGAGAGAGTAGGCTGGAGATGGGATTTCATTTGGTGGTCTACAGCCATGATGCATAACTAGGTGTTCAAAGAAATGGCCAAGTTGACCCTCAGGCATCTCATACAAGGCTTGATATCCAGGTGCAGGATACCAAATAATTGGACTCCGGTCTCTATATCCTAACCAGGATGGCCCTGCTCTCAAGATAACTTCGCCATAGAGGTGAAAGCGGTTGGCGGCTAACTTAAAATTTTCATAATTAAATGGTTCCCTAAGTTGGATATTCAGATTAGAGATCTGATATCGAAATTTGGCCACATCAATGGCAAGGTCTTTAATAGTGAAAAATTATTCTATTCCATGTCGATTGATTGTTGTATGAATGGGTCCTAATGCTTCAATTACACCTGGAGCCTCCATGAGGTTCCTATGTTCCCTCCACAACTGCACTGGATTCCTAGGCTCATCTCTTACCCACAAATCTAATCTGTTTTCTTGTCTTTGGAAAGCATTATAGGCTTTAAGCCACTTGATTTGATTAACCCCAAACGAGATAAATGTCTACAATTGGATGTCCCCAACAAAAGGGCTGGGGTTCTACTCGGTCTCCTGGTCTAACACAAGGTTATGCAGATAGAATTCACACAGTCACCTTTGAACCTTCACTCCATAATGCTTACAACAATTTATAAAATCATCAATGGTATTAATTTGTATAGGAGTGCCTGCTCTCACAGCTTTTATTTTCAATTGCAAATACCGCTCCATTAAAAACAGGGCATAATTCTTAGCAGGGGCTCTACAGGCTAGGACGTCAATGTACAAAGAGCATAAGGTATCCATCTACTTGACAACTATATCTAACCTACAAGTTACCTATGCGACTTTTTCTTCTTCCTTTCACCATCCTTCAAAGGCCTAGCTTTCAGATAAGTTGACATTCCTTAGCTGCTACTGTAATTCTTCATACCTTTCTCGAGGGACCGTTTGTTCTACGAGTTTTTCTGCTGCTTGCTGAGCTTGCATCAAACCCTCTCATAGGGTTACCATCCTCAGATCACTGTCCCACATGGTAGTGGTGAGTGGAAGGTTCACCTAAATCTTCCTATTACGTTCCCCTGCATTCATAGTTTACATGCTTTCAAGAGGGTTGTGCCTCTGTCTGAACTTCCTTGTCCTCGGTCAATACATCATTGGTTTGTACTTCAATATGAGTAACCGTAGAATGTTGTTCCTTTTACTTTTGAATGACAGTCTGCTCATGAACAATAGACTATTTTTCAACAACGATTTGAACAGCAGGCTGCTCTTCGTCAGCAATTTGAATAGCAAACTGTTCCTCAACCAGGTTTGGAACAACAAACTGCTTTTCAACAGGGTTTTGAAAAATAGGATGGACTTGGGTCCTTCGAACCTTTTTCTTGAGAGGTTTCGCTGTAATGGTTGCATGTCTCCCCCCCGAAGTCCTTTTTACCCTTTTCCTTGTTTCAGGATCCTGATCTGCTGTCGAAGTTGAACTATTATATTCAACAATCTTTGTTGTTCTTTTCGTAATCTCTTAATTTCCTCAATTTCCTTAGAAGGAACAGCATACTGTCTACTCTGGCCTGGACTGTCATCTTGATCAATTCCTTGGTTTTCCTCTTGGGGTGCTCCTTCAATGTTTTGTTCAGGTTTCTCAGAGGTAAGAACCCTAGCTAGTTCTGTTACTTCCTCGGTGACTTCTTTTTCTGCCTCCTCTTCTCCCATAATTTATTCTAGTGTAGTCTAGCTAGGAACTGATAGTTCCTCCTATGTATCACTTCTCTCTCCTGTCATACTTTCATCATGAACAGGCTGACTCTCATTTTCTACCTCCTCATCATGTAGTTCTTTGGGTGCATTTTTACCCTAAGCAGAGTGTTCTTTTGGTTCTTCTTCAGCATGGAGATCTGGTGGGCTGAGAGGTTGACCATATTTACCCATATTGGACAAGATTTTGGCCAATTCATCTTCTCTCAATGGATTTTGCAATGGGCTTCCTTCCCGCTGCTCTGTTTCCTCCTCCTGCTCGAGTTCCTCGGTTTCTTCCTCCCTTTCTCCTTTCTCATTTCCTTGTGTGCCTTCCTCATTTTCTTCTCCTTCTAATTGTGGGGGTTTCTCATCCCCAGAATCATCTACCACTACTGGTTGGCTGGTATCCTCTTGGGAATTCTCTAGCCTCCCTTTAATTCGTGCCAACCTAACTGATTTTTTTCGTTTTAATGGGCAATCTGGTGTATTGGTGGCATGCTTTTCTGGTGTACTAGTGGCATGTTTACGTTTTGGGGATGGTGTGGCCAGTCCCACGTTTATCAAGGCAATTAGCTCTTCCCAGCTGCTCTGCTGCTGGGTAAGGCTATGGCTAACTATTAACCGTATCAATCCATGGTGATTGACGACTGATTCTACATGTTGTGCCATTTTCATACTTCATGCGACATCATGAAGTAAAAATATTTAAAAATGCAGGTAAATTCATAGAGCATTTCTTCTTTAATACGACTAAGAGTTTAAGGTGTCGTGGTCTTAACACATCTTTCCTGCCTTCATAGGTGATATAGCTCTGAATAATCCTTTCCAATTCTGCCCATGGCTCTCCTAATGCTGCCGGTAGAACTCCTTTTCCTCTAATTGTCAGGTTTTGGAATTCATCCTGGAAGGTTTCTATATTTTCTTCAATATTTCCTTCTTTAATGTTCATACAGGTCCAGCGGCTGGCAGTCCCGAGACTTCAGCAATTATGTCATCGGTGACTGCTATATGTCTCCCCCTCACTGTGGAGTGATCTTCTTGCAAGTTCTGCAAGAATTTTATTGCTACCATCTCATTGGATTCCTGCAACCATTCAAGATAATTTATCCAACCTTCTCTTGCCAGAATTTCCCGTGCGGCATCAAAGACTATCAATTTCTATGGTTCTCTCCGAATTGATCTTCCTCCCATGTTTTTGATTTCCCTGTAAACTCTCAGAAATGGCAAGGGAACAACAAGTTGTTCAAGCTGTTAAACACAGATAAACTTAATAGACGTAGGATTTGCTCACAATCTAAAGGACCTTACTAATGTCGCAGAGCATACTATGGAAATGTCTTAGGAACAGCAAGCCATGCAAAAATAAAAAATAGTATACCGTTGAGCTATTCTATTCCCAAGTATGCAATTTCCCGAATAGTGATCTGACACATAAACCAATGAATAATGAGGTTAACCTACCCCTGCAATGTGATAGGCCATCCCCGACCATCAAATACAGAAGCAGTGTGGATATCTGCCTTGGATCAGAGTCATAAAGGAACAGCGTATGGTAGCATGCCATGTTTACAAAAAATAGCAGGTTACTGAAATCGAGGTGCATACTCGGATCGCTTAACAAGTAAGAGACTATTGTGATATGATGCGAGGCTGGGAGGACAGGACAACTACCGTGCACACAGAGTCTCATGCAATCATCATCACTTTTTCTATCATGATTGGTAATAATAGATTGCATGTGTGTTCATGGTTCGGGAAATAATATACATACTTCTTATGTGATTTATTACTAAGGTATAATAAATAGAAGGATGTTAATAATTACCTATTGGTGTAAGTAGTGTGACTTCAATACCATTAACAGAGCTCTGCTGCGGACAGGTGTCCATAACCTTGGCAGAGTTGTTCATTTCACCCATGGAACCATGGTTCTTTGTGTATGCTTAGGAAATGTTATGTGATGTCAAAATGTAGGCCATTATGCTGGCTTGGTGACCAGTTAGTCATAATTCCATTCATCAGGAAGGAGTGAAAGGTGGGCAGGTCGGCTCGTGATGAGACCTCCTATTCCAAGGGCTTTTTATTTTGATGTACCTTTTGGACCATATCCCTGGTGTGGTGACCATAGTGGGATTGCTACTTCACTTTCTTCCCCATGATCATGGTAGGCTGGCTCTTAATGAGACCCCCTATCCTACATTTGACAACTTATATAAACAAGTCATTAAAACATCATTTTTTTTTTCTTCCTTTTTTCTTTTTTTTCTTTCATAAGGTACTTTCCCATTTATACACAAAGTGTGGTTCAACACTCCTTAAGAGTAGGAATGGTGGAAGAAGTCTTAACATCTCAATAGGAACGTATAAACCCTTTGTTCTTGTTCCTAAATAATAATCAAAGACATTTCTGAAAGTTTAAAAAGAACCAACATGATAAAGATAACCAATCATATCAGAATTAGTGGAATAATGACAGCAAGGAAAATAAGTAAGTGTGTCCCTTCCTCTGTCCTCTTACCAATTCAGAGCAATTTCCTGTTAAAATAGTGATTTTATAGCTCACTGATTTTAGTATGTTATGATTTTGTATCCATTGCATAAGTGCATAGCTATGTTCCGAAAGACTTGAAAGAACAGGAACAGTAGGCATCCTTAATTTAGAATAGCCAGGGGAGCAAGCATAAGGAATACGAGGATGTTGTTATTGCAGAAAGGAAGAGCATAAGAATGCAAGTGGTGTTCCTTTTAAAAAAGGAACAACAAAAATAAAAAATGCTGCTCCTTTGGAAAAGGAACAATAGAAAACACAAATGTCGTTCCTTTTGGAAACAGAACATCAAAAATAAAAAATGATGCCCCTTTGAAAAAGGAACAGCAGAAAACACAAATGCCATTCCTTTTCGAAAAGGAACAACAAAAATAAAAAATGTTGCTCCTTTGGAAAAGGAACAACAGAGAACACAAATGACATTCCCTTTGGAAAAGGAATAGTAGAAATCAAAAATGCTGCTCCTTTGGAAAAGGAACAACAGAAAACACAAATGTCGTTCCTTTGGAAAAGGAACAACGAAAATCAAAAGTGTTGTTCCTTTGGAAAAGGAACAACAAAAATGAAAAGTGATGTTCCTTTGGAAAAGGAATAGTAAAAATCAAAAGTGTTGTTCCTTTGGAAAGGGAACAGTAGAAGACACAAATGTCGTTCCTTTGGAAGAGGAACAACAAGGAAATCAAAAGTGTTGTTCCTTTGGAAAGGGAACAACAAGCAACCAAAATGTCGTTCCTTTGGAAAAGGAACAGCAAAAACAAAAAGTGTCATTCCTTTGAAAAAGGAACAACAAAAGCACTAGGTAAAAAAAAGAAGAACAGAAAAGTTAAAGCAAAATGAATGGCTAATCCACAAGGTGTTGTTCCTTTGGAAGAGGAACAACAAAACGAAAACGATGTCCCTTTGAGAAAAGGAACAGCAAAAAAAGTAACAGCAAAGTGTTGATACAAAAATATGTACAAAGAAATTATGTACAAGGAGATAAATCATTTAATGAATCACAGGTGAGGAAGACTTCTCTCCCTCCACCAAAATTTCCATATCAGAGTCTTCGCATAGCTACTGGAAAAAGGACTCCCGAGTGAGTGGTTTACAATAAATTGAACTCGGTGGCCGTTTGCTTTGAAGGTATAGCCAGAACCATCAATGGTGATTAGAGTAAGAGTACCATTTTCATGTACCTTCTGGATTACGTATGGTCCCAACCAACGAGTCTGAAGTTTCCCAGGGAAATCCTGAAACCTCAAATCGTACAAAAGTGCCCAATCTCCTTCGCAGAAGACTTTGTTTTTAATGAGAGCATCATGCCATTTGGCTCGCTATTGTTGGATCAGTGCAGTGCTTTGAAGTGCAAAGAGCCTGATTTCATCTAGCTCATTGATTCGCTGTAATCTATCAATTTGTGCCTTTGTTAAATCTAAGCCAACTTCTTGTGTTGTTCTCAATGTTTGGATTTTGAATTCTATGGGAAAGATGGGTTGCTTTCCAAACACTAATTGATAAGGTGAGTAGCCGGTGGTGCTTCTCCATGTTGTTTTGTAAGCCCACGAGGCTTCTGGTAGTCTTGCAGCCCAATCTCGTCTGTGTGACGCAATGGTTTTTGTTAGGATTGCTTCTATTATATTATTGTTGCTTTCTACCTGACCATTTTCCTGTGGGTGGTATGGAGTAGTGATTTTATGATGGATATGATAGATTTTAAGTGTTGCAACTATTTTGTTACCAGCAAACTGTGGTCCACTGCCTGTGATTATATCTCTTGGAAGGCCATAATGCACAAATATATGAAACAATAATTGTATGACAGAATCCTCAGTAGCTCTCGGCAATGCCTCTGCTTCAACCCATTTGGTGACATACTCTGTTGCCACCAAAATATATGTTTTCTGGTTCGAGGATGGGTTAATTGGTCCAACGAAATCAAGGGCCCATCGCTCGAATGGTTCAAGGACTAGCTATGGGTTCAGGGGCATTTCATCAGACTAACCAGGGCGTCCTACTCTCTAGCAACTGTCACAGGCTTGGATGAATTTTTTTGCATCTTTAAAAATTGTGGGCCAATAATACCGTATTTGTAGCACCTTATCTCCAGTCCTCTTACCAGCGAAGTGTCTACCACATGGTCCGTCATGACAAGCTTTCAGGATATCAAAAATTTTATCCTCCCGAACACATCTCCTGATGTGCATATCTGCTCCTGTGTGAAACAGGTAGCTCCCAATCCAGGAAAATCGAGTACTTCGCTGAACAATATGTTTTCGCTCATTAGGGGTTAGATGTTTCGGTAGTTTACCTACTGCTAGGTAATTGGCTACATCAGCATACCAGGGCATTTCAACAACAACAACAAACAAATGCTCATCTGGAAATTGATCCTCAACTGCTGCCGTGTCAATTGGCTTCGGCATTCACGAGAGAAATTCAACTATAGGATTTTCTTTTCCAGGTCGATCCTTGATTGTAATATCAAATTCCTGCAATAAAATCAGCCATATAGTTATTTTTCCATTTGTGATAGGCTTGTTTGCTAAATATTTTATGGCAGAATGATCTGTATACAAGATAACAAGATATCCAGTAATGTAATGCCTGAACTTATTGACAGCATGTATTACAGCTAGAAATTATTTTTCAGTAACAATATAATTCAATTCAGCAGGGGTTGAAGAATGCACCTGCAATACTCTCTAGGGTGGTCATTGAAAAATTTAAAGAATTTATCCACAAATTTCTAAAAGTTTATGTCGATGACTAGACCGTCTTTGGATTACCACATTTCACTGAATCTAAAGAAGTATATTTTATACGTACCATATGGGGTATTGCTAAGAAATTTTGTGTGCAAGAAAGAGATGGCGGTGGACCCTACAAAGATTGTTGTTATTATCAATCTAGATCTGTTGAAGAACATGAAGCAGTTGCACATGACTTAAGGACACAATGGATATTATCGATATTTTATAAAAGCCTATGCGCAGATCACTTCACCAATGGAGAAGTTGTTGAAGAAGGATATTATATTTTTTTGGCGTGAAAAAAAAAAAAACTCATTAGGCATCTTTCATTTCAAAAACAAAATATTGCATTGCATTATCATTCTTATTCAAAAAAAAAATTAAATAAATAAAATACTACTCCGATAACAACCCTTCCATTTAATCATGTGGTGCAGTAAGAACCACATCACGATTCATTTTTCTAGGTAGAAGAAGAAGAGGTGATAGGGAAGGTAGAAGAAATGGATGGAGATGATGACAATGAAGAATATCTTATTGGATTTCCTATTCAAGATATTGATGTCAATGTGAATATGAAGAACATCCCTCTGTGTTTCATTTGAAACTTCTATGGTATAAGGTTAGAGGATCCGTAAACCTTTCTATTTGAATTTGAAATCCTTTATATATATTATGGTTACTTATTAAACACTCAAAAACTGAGATTTTTTCTGACAACATTGAAGGATAGAGCTCTTAAATGGTTCACAAGTTTAGGGGCTAATTCAATAAGGTCATGGAATGATATGCAAAAGATATTTCTAGAAAAATATAAATATCGCGACCTTAAAGAAGAAATATTTAGAACCAATTAAAAGGAAGAAGAGAGCCTTGAGGATTTAATAGATAGGTTCATGTACAATGTTAAGAGGGGAAAATTACATCATTTAGGAATTGACACACTACAAACCCTCTTACTTAGAACAATTAGGGATGAGTGGACTGATATTATTTATCTCATGAGTAAAGGTGATGTATACCAATTATCATTTGAAGAAATTTTTGAAACATGCAAATAGATATCAAGAGGAAGGGAAAGAGTAAGTCAATTAGCATCAAGATCGGTAAGTCAAGTTAAACTTGGAAATTTGCTTGATAACTTTAAAACATAAATTCTTAGCAATCTAAGTAAACAAGTAGAAATTTTAAGAATACAAAATGAGAAAAAAGAAGATGTTGATATTTTTGTTGTCCATTCGGAATCACATGATGTTAAATATCGCCCCTCATTACCAAGGTTGAAGGAATTTTACCAAGAGGACAATGGAGCAAGTCAATTGTCAATGCAGCTATGTTATGTAGCTCCAAAAGGACCATGGAATCCTATTCAACCTAATGTGATGCAAGAACTTAATTCACAATTTCAAGCTTATGCACATCCATATCAAAGTAATTGGAACACACCCTTTCCTTGGAAACCTTAGCCATCTCAACCCCAAAACCAATATTGGAAACAAGGTTGGCAAGGAACTTATGGGGGCCATCCACAATATCCTTAATATTTTCCTTAATGTCCTACATATGCAACTCAATGTTATCCCTACCATCAACCTACACCACAACCACAACCCCAACCACATCCATCTCAAATATTCACTCCTACTCATCTACATATACCACCATTTCTAAACCGACACAATGAAGTAGCTAACCCACTTACAATGATGGGGTATAACACTTCCAAATATCTCCTCTTGACCTCAAAGGTATGCATCTCAACTCCAGAAGAATATTACAAAAAAGAGATTCTCTTGACACCATTGAAGGACAACATGCAAAAAAATAAGATTTAAAAGAGAATACCATAGAATCATGGGTTTCACTTGATGAAGAACACACATCAAAATTAGAGATTGAGAAATCTCCCTCATGGTTACCATCAAATCCTCCATGTATTCAAGAGAACAATCAATAAAAAAAGGAATATTTGAAGGTCATGGTAGAATAAGACATGAAGAATTATCCAAATAAGCAAGCAAACCAAGGGCATCAAATTTATATGGAGGTTTGGTTCCATGAAATGAACAAGATGGAGCATCACTCTCTTCTCCAACTATGCTTGATATTTTCAAAGTCAAAGAATTTGGTCTCTAAAATTCACGTACATGTCAAATCATGTATTGCAAGCCTACACATAAATTTATCTATCATCTTAAACTGAACATCACTCCATTGGAAGTATTCCTACACTTAAAAATGATTTTGTTTTTTTCAAGTAGAATGAGATAGGAAAAAAATAAGAAATGAAAAATAAGAGAAAAAAATAAAATCTCAGGTGAAAACCTCCTTTCAAGCACTTGAGATTGGCTCATTGATTGAAAACCTCCACGGTGGTCAATGGGTTTGGAAAAAGTGAAAAAAGAGAAAAATAAAAGAGCCTAGGTAAAAACCTCCTTTTGAGGTTTCTAGGAAGACCTACTAGTTAAAAAACTCATTGAGGTGGCTAGTGGGCCTAGAAAAAAAAGGGAAAAAAAAATATTTTCTCCATGTATCTCTCTCTCAGGAATACAGGTGTTCTACAACCTCTACAAGCAACAAAAACAAGTTAGCCACCAAAGAAAAAATTGATCAAAAGCCTAGTCAAAGGAAGTCAACCTTGGAATTTCTCCTCCTTTGCTTAGATGCTTTAGAAGGACCAAGGCCATGCTAATCCATCACCCTAATATATTCCCGCCATCCACTCATCATTCCCAAGATTTTACGAGTCATTTTCCTTGCTGTCCTAAAATACTATAGGAATATATTGTAGTTACTACAAGAAACAAAAACACATAGATCAGTTTTTTTTTTTTGTAATATCTTAAAAACCATGCATCCATTTTCCAACATGTTTCACGGGGAGATGCATATGGATGATAGTAACTTGCTCAAGCAATTTTAGCAAATTCCAGTGCACACTTTTTGAGAGATCGACATCTACCACTTACAACCATTTTTAGATTTTCTCGATATTTGTGCATCCATTTCCAAAGATGTTTCATGAGGAGATGAGTATAGACGATGGTAACATGCCCAAGAAATTTCAAAAAATTATAGTGCACAGTTTTGAAGAAATTGACCTCCATCACCTACAACCATTTTTAATTTCTATCAAGATTCACACATAAATTGGCCAATTATTTTTGTGGGGAAGTGCATAAGGATGATGACAACATGCTCAGAAAATTTCAGGTCAATACAGTATACCATTTGGGAGATATGGATTTAAACAGGTTGCAGAAGGGTTTCCTATAGTTACTGCAGAATGTTCTAGTTTACTACAGGATGTCCTGGTTTTCTAAGGGAAACTAGCTAAACTGTTGGGCATGGAATCTCCCCACAGCATGTTTTGGGGCTCAAAGCCCAGGTTTTGGTCAAATATGTTGTAAGACTCCGCGAATTGCAGGTGTAGAGAGCGAAATGTATATTGAGTCATAGGGTTATCTGCCCTAAGTGTTGTGATGTAATGTAATGTCATGTTGGCCTACCCATGGTCCACGAACCATGGGATTATATAAATAGAGCGAGGCTCTAAGTTGTAAAGATAGCTAATTGGATAGAATGAGAGATGGATTAATGTAGTGATCTAGTAGCGGATAGAGAAGAAGTCTATGTGTATTGGATTGTAGTAGTAGGAAGACGCTCTACAGCAGAGTGCGCAGAGGCCTAGTACAGTCTGCAATTGAGTGCACAGACCCCTGTAGCTGAGTGCGTAGGGCGAAGTTGAGTCTGTAACCCAAGAAGAAGAGTAATAAAGAGAATTTTGATTCTAAATACTCTGTATCTAGTTTTGCATCATTTTATATGAATTTATGTTGTGTTGTTGATCACGCACACTTATATGAATATTTAAAAATGTTAAGTATAATTTGGCTCATATAGATAATTTAAGTAATCAAATAATATTGGGTTAAGAACTTGTGTAATAATATAGATCACGCCTCGAATAAAGCTGCATGAAGGCAGCATTGCAGGCTGCGAGGTACTGATAGGTGCATGTAGCAATGTGCATGCAGGGTCAAACTGCAAACCATCGACAAATCATCAGACATCTCTAGGGTGTAGAAACTTGGTTCTAGCACCCACCCATACTACTTTGGGTGAGACCTCATTTTGCACTCTGTGGAATATTGCCGAAAGGGCCAGTAGTACTGATATTTGTTTGGCTAAATCACCTCTGAACCTGCATCGAACCCATACAAGCCAACAAATGGTTCTATTGTTGGGACCAGGATTTGCATAAGGGATGTATGATATCGTGGCACTAGAACCCAACAAAGAAGGAAATTGAAGGTTGGTTGGATAAGAATATTCACGAGTTCATGGTGCAAGAAAATTGAAATCCATGAGTATCTAAGGAATAGTGGTTGGAGAGCTACTTGTTTACGAAAATCTACAAAATTTTCTTTGCATCCTTTCCTTCTGAGTTATATGAGTGGATCACAAAACTAGCAAATAGTCAGGGAAGGTGTAGGCTTTCCAAACCAATCGTGTGGACTCTAGAATTAGTGCTCAGACTAGAAGCGTCAAGAGATAAGATCACGCGAGCTATGGACCATTGGATCGACCGAATTATAGGAGGATTTATCACTGAGTTCATGGTAGATATGGCCATTAGCTATAGTGAGGCGAAGCGACATTTCCTCAAGGGACCACGAGGTAAGTATGTTAAATCTTTGAACACTTGGATTAAGATACTATTGTATGAAAATTAGGTTATGCAAATAAATTAATGTTTGGGACTACGCGAAGTGGGAAGATCTACAGAAGCGGAAGTAGTGAAGAATTAGAAACTAGTCCCTTAATTTTCCCCTCATGGGAAAGTGAGGAAGAGCTCGCCAAAATTTCTACAAGAAGCACAATCAGTCTGATAAGGCACTGAATTCTGCACTTACCACCTCCACCTACACCACCACCCATCTCACCCTCCTCACCTCCATCTCCACCCACCCAACCTCCACCACCACCACAGTTCAGTATGGCAATTGTGATCAAACTACTGGTATTCATAGGAGTAGGGAATGAAGATTCCGACCAATTGGGTGAATCCTACTACAGATAGAAGAATTTCATGGAAGTGTGAAAGCTCTTGCACTTTAGATTCAGAAAAAGATGTAGAGCGATGGTAGAATCGGCTACACAAAGTAACAACACTTAATTGCAACATGATGGCTAGATCATTGCACTGCATGACAACAGAGGCAAGGGATATACTTACATATGATGGGTTGATAGTGGTGGATGAATTCTTGAACAAATATGAAATTTTAGTACCAAAACAACAGTGGTTTGATGCCATAAAATGGGCACTACACGCAATGCCCGCAAGATGGTGGGGTACGCATCAGGGATGTTTTGAGGACTGGCGTGGCTGTAGAAGAATGATGCGCCTATGATTTTGGAAACCACAGATATGACTAGTAGAAAAATATGATGGATGAGATGATCCATGCACACACCTTGCTAAATGGGCCAAGGTCTACGGGGAAGAGCCATAGCCTGAATGGGTACATTTATTCTATCATATCCTGGATGTCATACCCATGAATTGGTATACTAGGACGGAGCTCCGCCATGGTATGAGTGAATGAGATGTCTTGTGTGAGGTATTTCTATGAACTTTCACGTTTGGAGATTGTTGGTGACACAATGTTGACGATGTGCTACAGGCAGTAAAAGCAACTATCTTCAAAATACCTCCGGAGGCAATGGAAGTACTTAAGCCAAAATGGGTGACATAGTTGAGGTGTGTGCCAGAGTGTTACAATGTAAATGTTGAGGAGGAGGATGAGGACCCATGAAATATTTCAGAAATGGAAGGCTGTCACGAGATTCGAGGACCATTACTTGCAGACCCTGACATCACTACACCGCTAAAGACAAAGTAGGTAAACATTGGAATGGAGGTGGAGCCGAAGTACGCAATGCTTAGGGACTATTGGGATGATTCCAATGTGGATAAGATCACTGTGTTACTCCATGAATACCAAGACTTGTTCCCGACCAAAATTATGGGCTTAAAAGGGATTGTTGGTGACTTAGGGATGATGATGATCACCCTAAAACTCGACACGAAGCCAGTTAAGCAGCAGCCTTACTTCTTGAATCCAAAGTATAAAGAAAAGGTCCGCAATGAATTAGACAAAATGCTCGCATACATAATTATTGAACCAATGGAAGAATCTGACTGGGTGAGTCATATGGTAGAAAAGGAGAAAAAACAAAAGGGTCAAATAAGAATATGCATGGACCTCCGGAAGTTGAACGACACCTGTGTACACGATCCATTCTTGAAACCATTCACAGATGAAGTATTGGAGAATGTTGGCGGTCATGAAGCATACTCATTCACAGGTGGGTTCTCAAGGTACCAATAGATCCCACCAAAATATAGGAGTAAAATGACCTTCACAACAGAATGTGGTTGTTTTCAATATACCATTATGCCGTTTGGATTGAAGAACGCGGTAGCTATATTTTCGCACATCGTTGTGGTTGCATTCAAAGAATACATCCACAAGTTCTTAGAGGTCTATCTGGATGATTGGACTATATTTGGATTAGTTAAGCACCATGTAACAAGCTTACGCTTGATGCTGGATACTTGTTGCCAACAGCTGATTGCGCTAAACCTTAAGAAGTGCACATTCCTCATTCCCTTTGGAAACTTGGGGGGACATGTGCTTTGCAAACAAGGACTGATGGTGGACCCTGTGAAGATTGTCGTTATTCTAAATTTGGAAGCACATCGAAGTGTTAAACAACTGTGTGCTACTTTGGAACACACTGGATACTATAGGAATTTCATCAAAATTTATGCCCAAATAACAATGCCGATGGAAAATCTATTGAAAAAGTATGTTACATATTGTTGGAATGATGATTGCATGAAGAGTTTGGATGTCCTGAAGGAGAAACTAGCCTCCGCTCCAATCCTCGTCTTCAAAAAATGAAATGTGGAATTTCATGTACATGTTGATGCATCATGTATTGTGCTAGGAGCTGTAATCACACAGGAGGGATGGAGGGCGTGGATCACCTGATCGCGTTTGCAAGTTGAAGGTTGTCCAAAGAAGAAAATAACTATTCCACCACCAAGCGTGAGGGGTTGACAATGGTATACACACTCCAAAATTACCAACACTACTTACTCGGAGGACATTTCAAGATGTATACCAACCATTCCACATTGACATACCTCGTGAATAAGCTTGTGTTGCGGGACGCATATGCAAATGGCTCTTACTATTTTAAGAATATGATTTTGAGGTCATGTTCAAGCTAGGACGCCTAAACACAATACCAGATCACTTGTCATGAATTGAGATGGGCGAGGAACCAACGAATTTGGAGGAGGGACTACTTGACGCACAACTCTTTGCAGTGTGCATCAGGGATGGACACTTCAAAGATATAATCCATTTTCTAACAATAGGGACTGCACCGAAGGAATACTCAGTCCAATAGAAGAAGGAATTGGTAGTGCGTGCGCCGAAATTTTTTGTCATCGCAAGGCACCTCTACAAAATGGGCAATGACGAGATATTGCAAAGATATGTACCTGAATTTGAACAAGGTTAGATCCTCATGGAAGCACATGGGGGCACTACAGGAGGACACTATGTGAGATGCGTGACCACATAGAAGATTCTTTGCGCAGGGTTATGGTGTCCAACCCTGCACCAAGATTCAAAAATGCACTGTAAGGCCTACGATATATGTCAAAGGATTGGAAAACCATCACGAAGGGATGAGATGCCATCAAATCCACAAATGACACTACAGCCATTTGAAAAATGGGTAATCAAATTTGTGGGACCAGTTAAAACCTCAGGGAGAGATGGGCGCGCGCTACATCATCACCACGACAGAGTACCTGATATGATGGGCGGAAGCAGAACTGATCAAAGACTACACGACTGCTACATCTACGAAGTTTCTATTCGAAAACGTGTTGACACGATTTGGCTATCCAAAAATATTAATGAGTGACCGTGGAACACGTTTCCTAAATGAAACCATCAGTGCCTTTACAGAAGAGTTCCAATTGTATCATTAGAAAAGTACACCGTACCACCCACAAGCTAATGGGACAGTAGAGGGATTCAACAAAATACTAAAGACTGCACTGACTGAAGTATGTAACGTGCAGCAAAATGGTTGGGACCTATGCATACCTATCGTGTTATGGGCTTATAGGACAATGTGTAAGAAATTGACGGAACAGACACTTCCGGTTAGTCTATGGCATAGAAGCTGTCATGCTGATGGAATACATCGTATCAAGTTTGCGAATAGTAGTGCTCACAGGCATGACGGACCATGAAGCTCTAGAAGAAAGGTTCGTGCAATTAGAAGAACTCGAGGAAGAATGGTTTCTGGCTGGATTTCATTAGCAGGTACAAAATCAACATTAATACGCTTGGTATGACTGCCATATCAAGTTGCGTACCTTCAAGGTAAATGACAATAAGTTTGAATTTTTTTTGGGAAAAGTCAGAATGCACTGGCTGGGACCATACGTAGTTAAGGAAGTCATAGATGGAGGTGTGGTATAGCTAGTCAAACTAAATGGAGAACCCTTCCTAGGCAAAGTAAACGACAGCCGCTTGAAGCCCTACATGCGTGGGCCGACTATCTCACTAACCAGCCGAAGCACAGCCTTTGCGACCCAAGGAGTCGGACATGGATGCGAGACTCTAAACACACACAATAGATGTCAGTACCAAGGTAAGGACACAATTCAGACATAGATGATTTAGAAGAAAGAATGCAACAAGTACAGTAGGCCATAACTTAGCATGCTGCCACCAATCAAGCAGTTCAGGACCAGTTGGAGGGACTCTCCACCAAGATCACCGCACTGACAGAGTGACTCAAGGGCCAGTCATGATGTTTGTGTTGGGGGCCTGTTGGGCATGGAATCCCCCCACAGCATGTTTTGGGGCTCAAAGCACAGGTTTTGGTAAAATGTTGTAATATTCCGTGAATTGCAGGCGCAGAGCGCAAAATGTATATTGAGTCATAGGGTTGTCTACCCTAAGTTTTGTAATGTAATGTAATGTCATGTTGGCCTACCCATGGTTTGTAGACCATGGGATTGTATAAATAGAGCAAGGCTCTAAGTTGTAAAGACAGATAATTGGAGAGAATGAGAGATGGATTAATGTAATGATCTAGTAGTGGATAGAGAAGAATCTAAGTGTATTGGGTTGTAGTAGTAGGAAGAGGCTTTGCAACTGAGTGTGCAGAGGCATATTAGAGTCCACAGCTGAGTGCGTGGACCCCTGCAGTTGAGTTCACAGGGCGAAGTTGAGTCTGTAACCCAAGAAGAAGAGTAATAAAGAGAAATTTGATTCTAAATACTGTGTATCTGATTTTGCATGATTTTCTATGCATTTATGTTGTCTTGTTTATCGCGTGCACTTATATGAATATTCAACACTGTTAAGTATAATTGGGCTCATACAAATAAGTTAAGTAATCGGATAATATCAGGTTAAGAACTTGGGTAATAATATAGATCACACCTCGAACAGAGTTGCGCGAAGGTAGCATTGCAGGCTGCGAGGTACTGATAGGTGCGTGTAACGACATGCACACAGGGGCAAACCACGAACCACTAACAAACCATCGAACAACTCTAGGGTGCAGAAACCTGGTTCTAGCTCCGCATATTGTTGCTGAAAGGGCTAGTAGTACTTGGATTTGTTTGGCTAAATCACCTTTAAACCTGGGTCACGCCCATACAAGACAACTTGAATGTTAAAGGTAGGGAAGTTAAAATTAAGTGTTGATAAGTGGTATGAAAGCTGTGAAAAGTGTGGAGAAGGTGAAAATCACTAATGGCCCCGCCCAACACTTCAATAAGGTCATATTTGACTAAGATAGCTTTCTCATGGTAATGGGAACACAAAGGTTTAGAATCACCAAGCTATGAAGACGTGTGTAAAATAAAACAAAGGAAATTATCACTTCTAGAGGACTATGGATCAATAATCAACTTAGCAGCAACATGCATGCCTCTCCAACAACCATCAGGTAGGTACAGGTATGCAATATTCTTGACCTCTTCTCTTGAGCATATTATAGTTAGAAATTTTTTGTCAATGCATGAGAGATGAGGTTTTTTAATCTAAGGATGGGTCAACAGAGTCAACGAACTTCAATGACCATGTCACTCTATGGCCACACCTTCCACTCATTCCAATACTTATTTACCCTCCAATAGAGAAAGGACACAAAAATTCAAAAAAACGGCAGTTACAGGATTTCCTGTAGTAGTACTATAGGAAACCCTGTAGCAGCCTATTTTGAAGTAATAGCAAGCTCCAAGCCTAACCTTCAATACCGTGATTGAAAGTGGAGAAGCATAACTACAGACACAATGAAACTCCTCCAGAGCTTAGCAGCAATAGAGGAAGCGAGCACCTACACTTGAATAAGATGACAACCCATCAGAAAAATAAGATCAACAAAAAAAAGAGGCAGTCAAGAAGATGTACATGAGTCATGAGCAACACAACAACATCAACTCAGCAACAGCATGCATGCCTCTCCAACAACCATCATTTAGGTACAAGTATGCAATATTATTAACCTCTTCCCTTGAGCATATTATAGTTAGAAATTTGTTGTCAAATTATGAGAGATGAGGTTTGGTGAGCTCTAGTATTTTAGCAATAATGCTGCAACTCCTGGGGCTTCCTTCTTTACTTTCGTAACAAACTTAGAAGCGATGGTGCTGTATGCACAAGTACTAGCTCTTACTACAAGCTATCACTTGATCAGCTGGTGCAAGTTCGCTAGGAGATTAAGCCAACTTCTATTATTTCTCAGAAGAGGCTTTTACTGTGATGGAAGAAAGCTAAGTATACAAGGGTTATTCTACTTGCAGAAAGAGAAGGAAAACTGAAATGAAGCACAAACCCTAGCAAACCCTAGCAACCCTAATTTTGCAAGAAAAGAGATGGAAACTACTGAAATGGGTGCCATTAGCTACTAAAAAGATAAATTGCATTTATTCAAGTTACTTCTAAAGAGAAATGATAAGAAATCATATTTTTTTACTTTTGGGTATTTTTATGTGGAATTATTATGCTTATGGTTTGACTGATTGTGACTGTGCAAAGGTTTGGTGGCAAAGGAGGATGGAGTTGGCTTTTTATAAAGATGAAGAAGGTGTGGAGAGGTCCTAAGAAGTCCATCGTACCCTTATGGAAACTTCCATTGTGATCAGACTTCGAACAATCATTCGCATGAAATTCTACAGGAGGTTGTAAGGGATCTACAGGGGTTCTACATGAGGATGTACAGGAGGAGGCTGAAAGTGGTTTTTGGAGGTTTGAAGGTGGAAAAATGGTGAGAAAAGGGAAATGAAGGCTGGATGAAGGCTGGATGAAGGTGTTGAAGAGTCTAGGACTTTGTCAATGAAGATCAGGAACAAAAGAGATGGTTGGATTTGTTCAAAGTGGAAGAAAGCAACTTTGTACAAAAACGCAGAAATTAGGGAAGATTGGTGAAATGAGGCGAATGGGTGGGGAAATATTGAGGGATGAAATGGTACAGGCTGTGCTATGGAGGAATGATAAGTTGGAGTGTTCTACAAGTGAGCTGCACACTCACTTCCCAAAATTGACCAAAGAAAGAACCGAAAAAATAAAGTTTGTCTATTTTGACCTAAAATCTGACCTAAAAACAGAAACTTGCTGAAGAGAACTTCATGAAAAGGAAATTATGTGAGAAATCAATGGTAAATGAATAAGAAGGATCCAATCATGTGAATCCAAACTAATATCTACTTTTCCAACTCAAAACATCACACTAGAAATTGCATAAAGGGCAAAAACTGTGTTTTTCGTGGCAACAGTAGTGCCTTAACATCAAATCATGTTCCCAAGGAGGGGGAAAGGAGATCAAGACCTTCTGGTAGACTTTTTGGATCTTTCTCTATTACTATAGAAAACTACTTAAGAAACTTGAAGCAAGAACAACTATTTTAACCATCAAAAGAAACCTATTTTACCAAACCAAGATTTAACCTACACAACAGAAATTATCCTATGAATGTAAACAAAAACATATAAATACACAAAGGAGGTGTTGGGTAGCTTGGGTTGGGCCCTAACCCAAGAGCTTTAGCCCTCTAGAAAAGATCAATGCTGGTTCAAAACTGGATTCATCTTCATTGATAAAAAAATAGCAGTTACATCACAAAATTGTCTTCAAAAAGAGCTCAAAAATGAGCTGAGTACAAGGTTGCACAAAAGTGCGAAAATATACTATAAAATGGCTAACCTAATGAGGCTTGAAGCCTTCTTATTTATACAAGTGGGGAATCCCAACAGTCCTACTAAACTTAAGGAACTCGGTTGCCTAAAACTGGAGAAAACAACAGCCCTACTTGACTTGCTTAGTTGCCCCTTGGAATCATCGATGTGGGCCTTTGTACTCTGAGCTACTGATGGAGAACTAGAAGAAGGGGTCATTAATGAAGGAGACACCCCTCCTATAAGTCCTTAGCCCTATTTCCTTGAGTTTGGCTTCCATTCTTCTCATAAATTCCTCGTCCTTGTCCAAAATTGTCCAAAAATCTGCAGTAAACACTCATTAGACTATGTGGCAAAGTGACTATCCCCATTCACTCTATTGACATAAATATATTCAAAAACATGCACAAAACTATTGAGAATGGTGGATTAAATGAAAGTAATAGGCATAATGAGCCCATATAGTTACCCATTTCTGGGGCTCATCATCACCCCCCTGCTGAATGGGTTGCTCATCCTCTGAGCAACTAATCCAGTTCTTCATCTTTAATAGCTTTAACAGCTTCCTTAACATCCCAAGCCTCTGATGTTATATCCTATTCTCTAGTTTTTAGGCTGTTTTCTTTTCTGCCTTATGCTCAATAGGGGTTTTGTGAAGTTTCTCCTCTTCTTTCTACTTCTCCTCTGTTTCTCCTTCTGTTTGAATATTTTGTGCCTCCTCATGAATTTCCTTCTCAATTTTCTCTTTCAGCTCCTCCTCCTCACTGCTAGATGGGATAATGTCCTTAGTCAAAGTTTTGATGTCATCTCCTTTAGACATATTCCTGAAATTTCCCAAGCTATGGGGATGGTGTATGTGTCTAGGGCATCTTCCACCAATAATTTAATAAAGCCATGGAGGGCCAGCTGGTCTGGAACCCCTGTATTCAACTTGGTGCTAAATTCTATCAAAGACTGGAGTAGGAAATATGGGAGACTAAGTTTCCTAGCTGTAGGTACGTCCATCCCATATCTCAATTCATGCAATAACCTGAAGTGATAACCATAAACTATATTGAATCTTCCTTCACAAGTGATGTATTTCATGATCTGGTAGCTGACTTCACTCCATGGAGGAGGTAAGCTTGTCCTTCTGACCCCATTCTTATCCTCTACAGGATGTTCATCAAGCTGAAAGAATGTCTTTTTAGCAACTTGTCCCAATGGTTTTTCCTCTTTGCTCCAATGGAGCCCAAGTGGAAACCTGTGATTCTACTGATAAAATCTGGTGTAAGCTCTAGGGTCAGACCCCTGAAACTAACTGTAGCATGTGTTTTTGAGTGGGGTCTTAAGGACATCAAAAATTCTTCAGTCACCTCCTCATCGTGTCCTTGAATTCTCTCAAAGAAAGACATCCAGGTTGCCCTGGTGAAGAGGGCCACCTCCTCGGGGTGCTCATGCAATTTGTTGGAGTTCAAAGGTTCCTTTCTCATAAAACCTCCTGTCATGGTGTTTAGTGCTTTCTGAAAGTGCTTCGGTGAGGAAAAATACAATTTCCAAAACCAGAAACAGAGGGACAACTAAGTTTTGTTTTTTTCTGAAACTGTAGGAGGAATTTCCCATGTGCTTCTTCTTTACAACATCAATTTGCAATTCTTCCCTCTTCAAACCATTCTTAACCTGAATTTGCTTCTCAGTTTTTGAAAAAATAATCAAGACTTTGACAGAACAGAGAATATATAGTGCAATGTTTTTTTTTCAGAGAGTAGACAGACTTGCAAATTCGTCTTTTTCATAGGCTTGGTTTCTATAATTGCATCCCTTTTTCAGAAGAATGTGAGGAAGAAAAAAAACAGATTTTGAATGTAAAGAAGGAAATGGAGAGACTATGTAGAATTCAGAAAAGTACAAGCAGACTTTTAAGCTTCACTTTCCTTTCTTTTTTCAACCAAATACTGTATTTTTAATCCACCACCTTATATAAATATAACATATGCAGAGTGGTTTCCCAAGCCTACCTCTTTTCAAGCTCGAATTTGACAAAAATTTAGGCTTTTTTCTGCTTCAGAGTTGCTCTCTGGGCTTCTTGTAGAAAGCCTCCTATAGACGGTGTTCCTACTCCTATAGAATGCAGTAGTGCTCCTGTAGATCCTGATAGGTAGGATGGTTTTGAAAAACTTGTAGAAAACGACTGATTCAATGTTCTGAAGGTGGTAGGTGAGTATTGCAGTTGAGAACTTCATAAATGAAAATGAAACAAAGGGTGGTGGAGGCTTAGACCACACAGTACTTAATTGATGGCGTAATCCGCAGTGAGGAGGTGAGGTAGCCAGATGGGTACATTATCCCCATTTGGACCATTGGTCCTATTCTAGTGTAATTATGGTTCTTCATGTCACTTGACCACCATCACCTCCCTTATCCCATTATACGCCACCACCACTACTAGTTATGAGCTTTTTTCTTCCCGGGTTGACGAGCCACATGTGTTGATTGCATATCTGATCTGCGATTTGAATTGGACAAGGCTCATTTGAACTCCACGAGGGTGTGTGAACTTAACTAGGGTGGCTAGTTAGCTGGCCACTGATTCTGTTTAATCATGACCATTCCCATAGAACATGTAGTTTGTAAATAATATTCATGCAATTGAGGAATAGGTTTAGCCACTTACCTATTAATCGCTACTGTGTTCTGCATGCTTTGAACCTAGGCACTTTATTTCCTCATTGTTGTTGCTATTGGTGCTTTGCATGCTCGGCCTTTGGCTTATGCTGGTGATTTCTTGATCAAGCTCTTCTCCTTGCATGCTTCATACATCCTGCTATGTTGACCTTGTCTCTAGAGTTTGTTTTTCAAAGGGATCAATTGCTACAGGAATCCTGTAGGATTTCCTGTAGCTACTTCTCCTTCTGAAATTCAGGATGATGCTTGAGTAGGGGCTAAAAAGACTACTGAGGAAGGTCTTGAATGGAAATAAATAGCATCTGGAAGGTATCAGGTAGGAATAAGCAAGGAACGCTACTTCTTTATTTGTCATTATTTTTTGTGTTTACAGAATGAAAGAAATAGAATTTATGTATTTGTTTGTGCAGGGAAAGAAAAAACGAGTGGAAATGTGGGTGTGTAGAGATGGAATGGAGAGTTAGGAAGATGGATGGTGGCATGGAGTTTCACAAGCCTTCTAGACAAATTTCCAGCCCTCGGGTTCTTCTCTGAACTTGATTTTGGCCTCTCTGTGATTTCTATAGGAGCCTTTTGTAGAATACACAAAATTTCTTGTAGGATGTGAAATTTTTAGCACAAATGAGACCAATGCTTGGGAAAGGATAATGATGATGGAGGGATTGACTATGAAGGGTGTATGTAGCCTGGCCATGTCTTTTTCTCTTGTGTGACCCTCCTGCAACCTGCAATTCATTCAAAAGAAGTTAGGTTTTCTTTTCTTTTTCTTTTTTCTCTTTTTTTTGAGACAGTTGGGGCACCTCCAGGAGATTTTCACCCTCACTGCCTACCTTGGGTGCCTCCAAGAGGTTTTCACCTAGGAATATTTTATTCCTTTTCTATTTTTTCTCTATTTTTTTCTTCTTTTTCTCTGTTTTTTTTTTTGCTCAAGGTGTGGGTGGAGTGGAGACAAGGACCTGCTCCACTACCAACACTGTTTTTCCTAGATTCTCAATGAAATCTTTCTTGGAAAGGGGCTTCCTGTAGATCTTCAATCTATGCCCATTGACGAGCATGGGGATGGCTTCTTCATCTATGGTCCGGATAAGGACTGAACCATTGTATATGGTCCCAACCATCTTGTCCTCGGTTTTCCCTTGAAATCTTTATATCTTGAATCATACAGCAGCGCCAAATCTCCTTACTGGAATTGTTTCTCTTTGAGGTGTCTGTCATGCCATATTTTTCTTTGAAGTTGTACTACCTCTGAGTGGAGTAGGGCCTACATTCTTTGTTCATCCAATCCATTTAGCTGAAGTGATCTTTCCTTTTGTGCACGGCTGAGATCGAGGTCCAGCTGCACTGCCATCCTTAATTTGTTATATTCAAATTCTATTGACAACAGATGCTTCTTCCCATAGACCAGCTCATAGGGTGTAAACCCTGTGGTGGTTTCTGAGGTGGTGTTATAGGCCCAGGTGGCCTCAATCAATCGATTTGTACAATCTCTTCTGCTGCTACTCACTACCTTAGTCAAAATCCCTTCCGAAGCTTTGTTAGTGACTTCCACTAGCCCATTTGCTTGCAGATGATAGAGGGTTGAATTTCTATGCTTAATCTTGTGGTGCGTGAGTAGGTCTTCAACCAAATTGGAGGTGAACTAAATCCCTTGATCAGTGACTAACTCTCTTGGATATCCAAACTTGTAGAACACATTTTCCCTCAAAAACTCAACTACTTTTTCTTCTCTTGTTGCCTTCATAACCTTTTTTTCTACCCATTTTTTTAGGTAATCAGTACACACAATGATGTAATATTTCTATTTTGAAGGAGGGTTGATAAGACCCACAAAGTCCATGCCCCACTTCTCAAATGGCTCGAAAGTCACTTAAGGTTGCAAGGGAATCTCATCCCTTAGAGTAGGTTTTCCCATCCTTTGGCATCGGTCACATTGGCTGATATATCTCTTGACATCTTGATGAAGAGTGGGCCAATAGTAACCTCCTTACAAAATTTTGAAGGCAGTCCTCTTTGCTGCAAAGTGCCCCCCACAGGGCCCATAGTGACAGGTTAGGAGGATGTCAAAAACTTCCACTTCCCTGACACATCACCTCAAAATCTGATCTGGGCCAAGTTTTAAAAAGATTGCCCCCAATCCAAGTGAATGGGCCACTTTTCCTCAAGATCTTGCTCTTCTCTTTTGAGGACAGGTGTGGCAGAAACTGTGATGAAACCAAATAATTTTCTATATTAGCAAACCATGGAGAGAGTACTGAAATATCAAATAGGTGTTCATCTAGCATTTGATCATCCACCATTCCTTCTTCACCTGCAGGTAGATCTAGTCTAGACAGAAAATCAGTAACAACATTTTCCTTACATGTCTTATCAACAATTGTCAAATCAAATTGTTGCAATAAAAGTAACCATCTAATGGTACAAGCATTACATCTGGTTTATTCATCAAATACCTAATTGCAGCATGATCAGTTTGTACGAATGTTTGATAGCCGGTGGCGTGAGGTCTAAACTTGTTTAGGGAATGGACTACAGCTAGGAGCTCCTTTCTGCTCATAATGTAGTTTATTTCTGCCTTGGATAGGTTTTTACTAACAAAGTATATGGCATAAGGTAGCTTCTCTTCAACTTTCCCTAAGGTTGATCCTATCACTTTGTTTGAGGCATCTGTGTGAATGTGGAAAGGTAGGGCCCAGTTTGGACCTCTCAATATTGGGGTAGTTACCATCTTACCTTTCAAGGCATCCAGAGCCTCTTGACAGCTGTCAGTCCATATGAAATCAAATGCTTTTCCAAAAAGACCAAACAATGGAGAGGCTAGCTTACTAAAATCCTTAATGAATCTTCTATAATACCCTACTAAGCCTAGAAAACTTTGAACATCTCTTACCTTTTGAGGAGATGGGACCCTTTGGATGATAGCAATCTTATTGGAATACACTTGTAATCCTTGCTGAGAAATTGTATGACCTAGCATGGTCCCTTCAGTCATCAGGAATTTGCACTTTTCAGGACTAAGGAACAGGTTCATTTCAATACAATTGGCTAAAACTTTCCCCAGGTTAGTCAAAGCTTCCTGGAAGTTAGAACCATAAGGGGTAAAGTCATCCATATAGATTTCCACTGAATCATGAACTAGTTCAACACAAATGCTTAGTACTGCTCTTTGGAAAGTGGCATGAGCATTGCACAACCCAAAAGGAAGGATTCAGTAGGAAAAGGTACTCCATGGACAAGTGGAAGTGGTCTTATTTTGGTCTTCCGAGCTGATTTGGATTTGGTTGTACCCACTAAACCCATCTAGGAAGGAGAAGAACTTCTTCCCTGCTAGGCCATCTAACACTTGATCTTGCATCCAACAACTTTTGTAGTTCTTCTTTGACAATGTCCTTTAGGGCCGGATTCATCCTCCTTTGGGGCTACCTGACTGGTTTACAACATTCTTTAATATAAATTTGATTAGTACAGACTGAAGGGTGGACTCCCTTCATCTCCTTATAGCTCCAAGCAAAAGCATCCAAGTGATTGTTCAACAAGCTACACAGTTCTTTCTCCTAAGAGGTGGATAGGGATGAGTTGATATTCAAGGTTTTTTCTACGCCAAATTGCACATTCTCAACTCTGAGGGAGGTCGGATCAGCCACACAGAGATCAACTAAAGGATTGGCTTGGGTTTCTTCCACCAGCTCTTCTAAGGGAAACACACTGGGGGGTGGGTTTTGAATCAAGTTCTCAATAAGATCATCCTCTGTTTGTGGACCCCCCATGGTAGCCTCTACTGTACACAATGGTGCAGATTAGACTTCATCCTCATCTTCCTCCTCCAACTAGAGAGGTAAATCATGTTCTAGTAGAGGTTGGGCAGGAGGATAGAGGAATAGTTGTTTGGACATATGCCCATTCTTGATTGTCATGTTCCCAGCTCGACAATTGATGTAAGCATCTGCAGTAGCAACCAAGGTCTTCCCAAGATGAGAGGATACCTAGTGAGCTTTTCTTTTGGTTGGAGAACTAGGAAATTAGCAAGGTACTCACAGGAATCAATAGAGACCATGACATCTTCCACAATCCCCTCAGGGGTCATAGTGGAGCGGTCTGCTAACTGCAGTACTGTTGAGGTCTTTCTTAGGGAACCCTGAAGGTTGATTTTGAGCATAGTGTCCCTGTTCATCATGTTAATGGGAGCCCCTAGATCAATCAAGGTATGGGGTATTATGGTGCCATTGATGTGGACATCGACTATAGGACTCCCAGGGTCTAGATATTGTGGATAGATTACCTGCCCCAACATCAGGTTAGACAGTTGTCCTATGACATTGATAGTTGTCGCATCTCTCTTGCGCCTACTTGGGTGTCTGAAGCACTTCTCCTTGATCATCTTGTTGTATATAGGCACATCCTTTATGGCTTGGAGAAGTGGTATTTTTACACATAATTGTTTCAGTTCTCCCAGAAGTTTAGTTTCTTCTGGGGTCAGTTGTGTGGTTCCAGTTAGTCTCTCAGGAAAGGGTGGAATGACTTTTGGTTCACTTTCCTATTTTTCTTCCTCATCCTCCTTAGGAAGAGGTTGGCTATTTGGGAGAACCTTCCCAGATCCTAGGTTAATCTCCTGAATCTCCACAGCATAGTTCGGGCATGATGTTCCTCCACTATATACCTGCTGGTCCTATCTGTTGTTGGGGTTCGGGTTCGGTTGAGTAGGTATTTGGGGTTGTCTTGGGGGAACAGGAGGTAATGGTTGTGGTTGAGCAGGTGGTGGAGGAAAAAGAGCATGGGGAGATTTACATTGGGGCCTCCACCCCTGATGAGGTGCATTACACTGAGGCTATGGCTGAGCATAAGGATGAAACGAATGAGCAACTAGAGGAGCCTGGTATTAAGGAGGATATGACCAAGGAGGGGGTGTGGACCAGAAAGGATGAGCAAGGGGTCCCCAAGAAGGCATGGAAGTGGCTTCATTGGGGTTTTAATAGCTCTGGGATGTCCCTTGCATTCCCTGTTGGTAAGTTCTAGGTCCATGTGTCCTCCTTTGGTTCATGAAATGGAGTGGTTCAGTGGCTCCTTCAGCCCCTTGATATGCAGCTTTGATTCCAGGCAAGGAAGGGCACTGATTCGTAGGATGGTCTTCCTCACAGACTAAACACACTTCTATAGAGTGTAATGGACATTTGTTCCTAGGATGCTTTCTAGTGCACTTGGGACAAAAAATGGCCAAAGCCCTCTCGGCTTCCTCTTGTTTCCTTTTGATATGAAAGGTATCCATTTGCATGGCAAGAGTCTGCCTCACCTTGCTCTTGAAATCTTCCAATATATTCTCAATTTCATTTCTAAGGGATGAACTGGATGAGGATGTACTGGCTAAAGGTTGACTTCTCCTACCTCTCTTTCTAGCTGACCTAGAATGGTTTCTAAACATAGTCTTTATGTCATCATAAGGTAGATAGTAGATGTCTCCCCTAGCCAACAAATGGAGGGTATCTAGAAGGTCTTCAGGGACCCCTCTGAGCAGTACCAACTTCAGAGATTCAGGGTCAAGTGTGCACCTGACCCTTTTATAACTGAGTTGAAACCTCTCTTCATAGTCTTCTAAAGATTCATCACTACCCATGGTCATTCAAAAGATCTCTTCCTTAGTATCCTTTGACCTGCAGTAGTCCCAGTATTTGTTGTTAAAGGCTTGCTGCATCTGAGCCCAAGTTGTGATATTGTTTCCAAGTAGCCCCATGAATTAGCACAAGGCTACATCCTTGAGGGTAGAAGGGAACAATTTCAACTTATACTCGTCTTCTGCATAGTCATAGGTTTGATAGAGAACAAAAAATTCAAACAAGAAAGTATCAGGATCTTTGGTAGTCAGTCCATGGAAGTGAGGTAAGGCTGAAGGACTTATGTTTTTCATTTTTGTGTCCTCGTTGGTCTCTCAGATAGGAAAGGAACCTTCTATTCTTTCCCCATTTTCTCTAACGTTTTTGTTTTCAGTCATGGTCTCAGGAGGAATAGTTTCTTGCTCTTCTTCTATTATAAGATATTTGTATATCTCTAGAGGTTCACCTATAGGTTCTTCTGGATCACTGCCAGCAAAGAAGAGAGAAGGGTGACCCAGTGATGTGGTGGGGGTGTTGGGTAGGAATTTTCCTGAATTGTGTCTATTCCTACGAGGCATGAAAGGAAATTTCTTTTTTTTGGGGGTTATTTTTTGTTTCATTTTCTGCTTGTACCTGTAAAAACTAAAATGGATTGAACAACAATTGCAATGAACTGAAATGAATCTACTTTGTTGAAATGAAAATTGCAGAATTGAAATGAAAGCAAGAAATTTCTAATCTATGCTTGTTGAAATGAAATTGTAGAATTGAAATGAAAGCAGGAAATGTCTAATCTATGCTTGCTGAAATGAAATTGTAGAATTGAAATGAAAGCAGGAAATGTCTAATCTACTTTTGCAAAATTGAAATTGCAGAATTGAAATGAAACAACTACTCTACTCTTGTTGAAATAAACTACTTAGCATAATGTTGTAGTAGAAAATAGAAGAAAAGCAGTAATTACAAAATACTCTGACACTTCCCCGGTAATAGTGCCAAAAAGAGTAGTTGTTATTGGGAAATCTAGTGTCTATGTAGAGCTACTAGTCCCACTAAGACGGGTAGCTATCTTAGAAACAAACAAATTAAAGTTACTTTCATTTTCCTTTATGAGAAGTAGATAGGAGAGTAGCAAAGAATACCAACCTCAATCTTTCACTTGGTTCCTTGCTTGTTCCTTCTCCCCTCTGACAGATCTTTGTCGCTCCTTCCTTGATTACTCTGCTTCAAAGAGTACTTGTAAAGTCAAAGTAGCATAATACCTTCAAAGTGCAGAGATCTACAATCATAAAAAATATAGGACCAGATATATATTGACCACACAAATGCATATATTATTAGACATACAAGAATGTGGAGGAAAACTTGAATAGCTTTATTGATATAAAGATTAGAAGAGAGGATTCCAACCCATTGATCTGACCCAGTGTCATCCTCCCAACATGAAAGCCCTTCTTCACCTCATGAAAAGCTTAGATCATCCAACACTATGATGTTCCACCAGGAAACCAACAACACTTCCTTACAAGATGCAAAATTCCAGCCTCTTTGGATCTCTGGGTGGAGGGATCCATATATAGATGATTGTAGGGGAGTGAGTCAGCTTTTGGGATTTTGATTAGTGTCCTCTCTCTGATAGTTCTTGATTCCACTTGGAGATTCATGATCTCTTACTCATCCCTGGGCGAATTCAGAGAGGCAAGTGCCACAGGAGAAGTTTCTGGAAGATTCCATGATCATCCACCTTGCAAACTGTCTCTGCCATTTGTCTACTCTTGCCCATCGCACCCTATAGAAGGGCTTTAGAGTATGCATTGCACTTTTTGCATGTGGAAGGTGAGATGCATCGCACCCTTTGCAGGTGAGAAGCCCTTGGTTTATGGACATATATGATTGGGGTTGCAGTGCCCAAATATGTCTATAACAGTGGTGAGCTCAAGTATTGCAGCAATAATATTGCAACTCCTGGGGCTTCCTTTTTTACTTTTATCAACCCGGTAGTTCAGCAAACTTGGAAGTGACAGTGCTGTATGCACAAGTACTAGCTCTTACTACAGGCTGTCACTTGATCAGCTAGTGCAAGTTTGATAGGAGCTTAAGCCAACTTTTATGAGTTCTTGGAAGAAGCTTTTACTGTTGTCGAGTCATAAGAAGGGTATCTTTCACCTCTAATTACCTCACATTAATTTGTCAATCCAGGAATGTTTTGTTATTTCAAAGAGTGTCTCAGTCTAAGGCTCACATTTTCCAGAGTAATGCTAGTAGTATAGTTCTTCAGGAAAATACAAGAGTAAACGGATGCTGGAAAGAAAATCTACTTACGGCAAAAGACCTTAAAGCCTAAATTATTCACTAGGAAAAATAAGCAATATATCAGTCAAGGGTCCAATGACAATAACTCATCCCTTTAGAAATTGATGCAACCAGAAGTAATCAAGGAACAGATCGTCGATCTGGGGACCAGACAACAAATGCCAATGCTTGCTACAGTCTCAGATCGTTCTGCACACCACAACAATCAATAACGCAAATAACAGGAAATGGAACAACAATAAGGAATGGAACAACGACTAGGAAATGGAACATCAACTACGAAACTGTAACAACAATTGAGTTTGATAAGCAACAACACCTTAATCTACAGGAATAAATGCAATCAATCATATCCTACAGGAATCAAATGTCAATCTTCTATATTTAAGGATGAATCGAACAACACACAGAAATAGAAGAACATTGATTAATTATGGAATATGGAACAATATGAGAAAGTCAAATATAAATGTACAATAGCTTAACACACATCACACCTTAATAATAATCTGATCTTTGGTGATCCAATTGTCAATCTTAGTTATAAGTAATACGACTGTATTTCAGAATGGAACAGCAACACCCATAGGTTCAACAATCGCAAGGGAATATAATTTCTAAGATAAGTCAATAATACCAAAGGATAAGTGCACAACACAGATACTCTATAATAGAATAGCAACAGTATTCTGTAAAGACCAGCAATATCAGTACTTAAAGAAACAGCAATGTGTTGCAGAGTTATGATGTCTCTGTCTCAAGAAATGATATCACTTAATGAGTCAACTGTAATAGAGTTGTGAAGTAAAAATAACAGAACATATCAAATTACCGAATAAAGTTGAAGAGCAAACCACACATAAACCAAAAGTAATAGTACAGGAGCAAGTGTTCCTCCAGGGCTGGGCCCTTAGCCTCTAGGGGTACACTGCTTGAAGTTATTCCAAAATCACAAATGAAATAGCAACCAACTTTGTATTAATGCATAAAACAGAGTTACAGTGGATCACTTCTCAATGAGAGTCAATGATAAAAGTCTCAATTTTAAGAGAAATTAAATAAAAACATGACCGACCCCCCAGCTAATAGTGTTGCCCCTTTTTATATTGGCGAAGGCAGAGATGTCTAGTTACAAAAATAGTTACAGTAGCGAACCCTCAGGATCAAAGGATCCTGAGGGATTCGCCAAACTGTTGGCTCTAAGCTATTTCTTTACTTTCTTGTGCCGAGCTGATATCTCCATATCCTCTCCTTGGCTGATACGCTTTGATTTAGTTTGCCTTGTTTGCGTGTCATTCCCTGCCAAAGGGATAGCAGTTATTCTGGGTTCTTCCTTTCCTTTGGAACGACATTCTTTCATTTTTCCTTCTTCCTGCGTAAGAAAATGACAATTGTCAGTGTTTTCATTTTGCATATTAATCTTATAGATTTTGTCACAATTCCTTAGTATCTTCCTAGTTCATGATGCAAAAGGTTTGTAAGTTTTAATGAAAAGAAGCTAAAATAATCACTAAAAACATACCTTCTTTAGTACTCCACACACCCCCTCTGCTTACCCTTTTTCATGCCCTCATGAAAACATTGTAGTTGACGTGTAAGGAAATGAGAGAGTAGGCTGGAGATGGGATTTTGTTTGGTGGTCTACAGCCATGATGCATAACTAGGTGTTCAAAGAAATGGCCAAGTTGACCCTCAGGCATCTCATACAGGGCTTGATATCCAGGTGCAGGATGCCAAATAATTGGACTTCGATATCTATATCCTAACTGGGATGGCCCTGCTCTCAGGATAACTTCCCCATAGAGGTGCAAGCGGTTGGCGGCTAACCTAAAATTTTCATAATTAAATGGTTCCCTGAGTTGGATATTCAGATTAGAGATCCGATATCGAAATTTGGCCGCATCAATCACAAGGTCTTTAATAGTGAAAAAGTATTCTATTCCATGTCGATTGATTGTTGTATGAATGGGTCCTAATGCTTCAATTACGCCTGGAGCCTCCATGAGGTTCCTATGTTCCCTCCACAACTGCACTAGATTCCTAGGCTCATCTCTTACCCACAAATCTAATCCATTTTCTTGTCTCTAGAAAGCATTATAGGATTTAAGCCACTTGATTTGATTAAGCCCAAACGAGATAAATGTCTGCAATAGGATGTCCCCAACAAAAGGGCTGGGGTTATACTTGGTCTCTTGGTCTAACACAAGGTTATGCAGATAGAATTCACATAGTAACCTTTGAACCTTCACTCCATAATGCTTACAACAATTTATAAAATCATCAATGGTATTAATTTGTATAGGGGCGCCTGCTCTGACAGCTTTTAGTTTCAATTGCACATATCGTTCCATTAAAAACAGGGCATAATTCTTAGCAGGGGCTCTATAGGCTAGGACGTCAATGTACAAAGAGCATAAGGTATCCATCTACTTGACAACTATATCTAACCTATGAGTTACCTTTGTGACTTTTTCTTCTTCCTTTCGCCATCCTTCAAAGGCCTGGCTTTTAGATAAGTTGAGGTTCCTTAGCTGCGGCTATAATTCTTCATACCTTTCCCGAGGGACTGTTTGTTCTGCGAGTTTTTCTGATGCTTGCTGAGCTTGCATCAAACCGTCTCATAGGGTTACCATCCTCAGATCATTGTCCCACACGGTAGTGGTGAGTGGGAGGTTCACCTGAATCTTCCTATCACGTTCCCCTACATTCATAGTTTGCATGCTTTCAGAGGGCTATGCCTCTGTCTGAACCTCCTTGTCCTCGGTCAATACATCATCGGTTCGTACTTCAATATGAGTAACAATAGAATGTTGTTCCTTTTACTTTCGAATGACAGTCTGCTCATGAACAACAGACTATTTTTCAAAAACGGTTTGAACAGCAGGCTGCTCTTCCTCAGCAATTTGAATAGCAGATTGTTCCTCAACCAGGTTTGGAACAACAGACTGCTTTTCGACAGGGTTTTGAACAATAGGATGGAATCGAGCCCTTCGAACCTTTTTCTTGAGAGGTTTCGCTGTAATGGCTGCATGTCTCCCCCCCGAAGTCCTTTTTACCCTTTTCCTTGTTTCAGGATCCTGATCTGCAGTCGAAGTTGAACTATTATATTCAACAATCTTTGCTATTCTTTCCGTAATCTCTTAATTTCCTCAATTTCCTTAGAAGGAATAGCAGACTGTCTACTCTGGCCTGGACTATCATCTTGATCAATTCCTTGGTTTTTCTCTTGGGGTGCTCCTTCAATGTTTTGTTCAGGTTTCTCAGAGGCAAGAACCCTAGCTAGTTCTGTTACTTCCTGGGTGACCTCTTTTTCTACCTCCTCTTCTCCCATAATTTATTCTGGTGTAGTCTGGCTAGGAACTGATTGTTCCTCCTCTGTATCACTTCTCTCTCCTATCATACTTTTATCATGAACAAGCTGACTCTCGTTTTCTACCTCCTCGTCATGTAGTTCTTCGGGTGCATTTTTACCCTAACCAGAGTGTTCTTTTGGTTCTTCTTCAGCATGGAGATCTGGTGGGCTGAGAGGTTGACCATATTCGCCCATATTGGCCAAGATGTTGGCCAATTCATCTTCTCTCAATGGATTTTACAATGGGCTGCCTTCCTACTGCTCTGTTTCCTCCTCCTGCTCGGGTTGCTCGGTTTCTTCCTCCCTTTCTCCTTTCTCATTTCCTTGCGTGCCTTCCTCATTTTCTTCTCCTTCTAATTGTGGGGGTTGCTCATCCCTAGAATCATCTACCTCTACTGGTTGGCTGGTATCCTCTTGGGAATTCTCTAGCCTCCCTTTAATTCGTGCCAACCTAACTGATTTTCTTCATTTTAATGGGCAATCTGGTGTACTGGTGGCATGCTTTTCTGGTGTACTAGTGGCATGTTTACGTTTTGGGGATGGTGTGGCTAGTCCCTCATTTATCAAGGCAATTAGCTCTTCCTAGCTGCTCTGCTGCTGGGTAAGGCTATGGCTAACTATTAACCGTATCAATCCATGGTGACTGACGACTGATTCTACATGTTGTGCCCTTTTCATACTTCGTGCGACATCATGAAGTAAAAAAATTTAAAAATGCAGGTAAATTCACAGAGCATTTATGCTTTAATACGACTAAGAGTTTAAGATGTCGTGGTCTTACCACATCTTTCCTGCCTTCACAAGTGATATAGCTTTGAATAATCCTTGCCAGTTCTGCCCATGGCTCTCCTAATGCTACAGGTAGAACTCCTTTTCCTCTGATTGTCAGGTTCTGGCCTTCATCCTGGAAGGTTTCTATATTTTCTTCAATCTTTCCTTCTTTAATGTTCATATAGGTCTGACGGCTGGCAGTCCCAAGACTCTAGCAATTATGTCATCGGTGACTTGTATATGTCTCCCCCTCACTATGGAGTGATCTTCTTGCAAGTTTTGCAAGAATTCTATTGCTATTGTCTCATTGGATTCCTACAACCATTCAAGATAAGTTATCCAACCTTCTCTTGCCAAAATTTCCCGTGTAGCATTAGAGACTGTCAATTTCTGTGGTTCTCTCCGAATTGATCTTCCTCCCATGTTTTTGATTTCCCTGTAAACTCTCAGAAATGGAAATGGAGCAACAAGCTGTTCAAGTTGTTAAACACAGATAAACTTAATAGACGTAGGATTTGCTCACAATCTAAAGGACCTTACTAATGTCGCAGAGCATACTATGGAAATGGCTTAGGAACAGTAAGCCATGCAAAAATAAAAAATAGTATACCGTTGAGCTATGTTATTCCCAAGTATGCAATTTCCCGAATAGTGATCTGACACATAAACCAGGGAATAATGAGGTTAACCTCCCCCCTGCAATGTGATAGGCCATCCCCGACCGTCAAATACAGAAGCAACGTGCGGATCTACCCTGGATCAGAGTCATAAAGGAACAGTGTATGGAAGCATGCCATGTTTACAAAAAATATTAGGTTACCGAAATCGAGGTGCATACTCGGATCGCTTAACAAGTAAGAGATTGTTGTGATATGATGCGAGGCTGGGAGGATAGGACAGCTACTATGCACACAGAGTCTCATGCGATCATCGTCACTTTTTCTGTCATGATTGGTAATAATAGATTACATGTGTGTGCATGGTTCGGGAAATAATATACATACTTCTTATGTGATTTATTACTAAGGTATAAGAAATAGAAGGATGTTAATAATTACCTATTGGTGTAAGTAGTGTGACTTCAATAGCATTAACAGAGCTCTGCTACCGACAGGTGTCCATAACCTTGGTATAGTTGTTTGTTTCACCCATGGAATCATGGTCCTTTGTGTATGCTTAGGAAATGTTATGTGATGTCAAAATGTAGGCCATTATGCTCGCTTGGTGACGAGTTAGTCATAATGCCATTCACGAGGAAGGAGTGAAAGGTGGGCAGGTCGGCTCGTGATGAGACCTCCTATTCCAAGGGATTTTTATTTTGATGTACCTTTTGGACCATATCCCTGGTGTGGTGACCATAGTGGGATTGCCACTTCACTTTCTTCCCCATGATCATGGTAGGTTGGCTCTTAATGAGACCCCCTATCCTACATTTGACAACTTATATAAACAAGTCATTAAAAAAACATTTTTTTTTTGCTTCCTTTTTTCTTTTTTTCTTTCATAAGGTACTTTCCCATTTATACACAAAGGGTGGTTCAACACTCCTTAAGAGTAGGAATGGTGGAAGAAGTCTTAACATCTCAATAGGAATGTATAAACCCTTTGTTCTTGTTCCTAAATAATAATCAAAGAAATTTGTGAAAGTTTAAAAAGAACCAACATGACAAAGATAACCAATGAGATTAAAATTAGTGGAATAATGACAGTAAGGAAAATAAGTAAGTGTGTCCCTTCCTCTGTCCTCTTACCAATTCAGAGCAATTTCCTATAAAAATAGTGATTTTATAGTTCACTGATTTCAATATGTTATGATTTTGTATCCATTGCATAAGTGCATAGCTGTGTTCCGAAAGACTTGAAAGAATAGGAATAATAGGCATCCTTAATTTAGAATAGTCAGGGAAGCAAGCATAAGGAATACGAGGATGTTGTTATTGCAGAAAGGAAGAGCAGAAGAATGCAAGTGGTGTTCCTAAAAATGATGCTCCTTTGAAAAAGGAACAACAGAAAACACAAATTCCATTCCTTTTGGAAAAGGAACAACAAAAATAAAAAATGTTTCACCTTTGGAAAAGGAACAACAGAGAACACAAATGTCGTTTCTTTTGGAAAAGGAATAGTAGAATAAAAAATATTGCTCCTTTGGAAAAGGAACAAAAACACAAATGTCGTTCCTTTGGAAAAGGAACAACGAAAATCAAAAGTGTTGTTCCTTTGGAAAAGGAACAACAGAAATGAAAAGTGTTGTTCCTTTGGAAAAGGAACAGTGAAAATCAAAAGTGTTGTTCCTTTGGAAAAGGAATAGAAAGCAACCAAAATGCTGTTCCTTTGGAAAAGGAACAGAAAAAACAAAAAGTGTCGTTCCTTTGAAAAAGGAACAACAAAAGCACTAGGTAAAAAAAATAAGAACGACAAAGTTAAAGCAAAATGAATGGCTAATCCACAAGGTGTTGTACCTTTGGAAGAGGAACAACAAAACGAAAATGTTGTCCCTTTGAGAAAAGGAACAACAAAAAAAGTAACAGCAAAGTGCTGATACAAAAATATGTACAAAGAAATTATGTACAAAGAGATAAATCATTTAATGAATCACAGGTGAGGAAGACTTCTCTCCCTCCCCCAAAATTTCCATATCAGAGTCTTCGCATAGCTGCTGGTAGAAGGACTCCCGAGTGAGTGGTTTGTGATAAATTCGAACTTGGTGGCCGTTTGCTTTGAAGGTATATCCAAAACCATCAATGGTGATTAGAGTAAGTGTACCATTGTCATGTACCTTCTGGATTTCGTATGGTCCCAACCAACGAGTTTGATGTTTCCCAGGGAATCCTGAAACCTCGAATCATACAAAAGTGCCCAGTCTCCTTCACGGAAGACTTTGTTTTGAATGAGAGCATCATGCCATTTGTCTCGCTACTATTGGATCAGTGCAGTGCTTTGAAGTGCAGAGAGCCTGATTTCGTCTAGCTCATTGATCTGCTGTAATCTATCAATTTGTGCCTTTGTTAAATCTAAGCCAACTTCGTGTGCTATTCTCAATGTTTGGATTTTGAATTCTATGGGAAAGATGGGTTGCTTTCCAAACACTAATTGATAAGGTGAGTAGCTGGTGGTGCTTCTCCATGTTGTTTTGTAAGCCCACAAGGCTTCTAGTAGTCTTGCAGCCCAATCTCGTCTGTGTGACGCAATGGTTTTTGTTAGGATTTCTTCTATTATATTATTGCTACTTTCTACCTAACCATTTGCCTGTGGGTGGTATGGAGTAGTGATTTTATGTTGGATATGACAGATTTTAAGTGTTGCAGCTATTTTGTTACCAGCAAACTGTGGTCCACCATCTGTGATTATATCTCTTGGAAGGCCATAATGCACAAATATATGAAACAAGAATAGTATGACAGAATCCTCAGTAGCTCTCGGCAATGCCTCTGCTTCAACCCATTTGGTGACATACTCTGTTGCCACCAAAATATATGTTATTTGGTTCGAGGATGGGTTAATTGGTCCAACGAAATCGAGGGCCAATCGCTCAAATGGTTCAATGACTAGCTGTGGGTTCAGGGGCATTTCATCAGACTGACCAGGGCGCCCTACTCTCTAGCAACTGTCACAGGCTTGGATGAATTTTTTTGCATCTTTAAAAATTGTGGGCCAATAATACCCTATTTGTAGCACCTTATGTCCAGTCCTCTTACCAGCGAAGTGTCTGCCACATGTTCCGTTGTGACAAGCTTTCAGGATATCAAGAATTTCATCCTCCCGAACACATCTCCTGATGTGCATATCTGCTCCTGTGTGAAACAGGTAGCCCCCAATCCAGGAAAATCGAGTACTTCGTTGAACAATCTATTTTCGCTCATTAGGGGTTAGATGTTTCGGTAGTTTACCTACTACTAGGTAATTGGCTACATTAGCATACCAGGGCGTTTTAACAGCAACAACAAACAAATGCTCATCTGGAAATTGATCCTCAACTGTTGCGGTGTCAATTGGCTTTGGCATTCGCGAGAGAAAGTCAAATATAGGATTTTCTTTTCCAGGTCGATCCTTGATTGTAATATCAAATTCCTGCAATAAAATCAGCCATCTAGTTATTTTGCCATTTGTGATAGGCTTGTTTGCTAAATATTTTATGGCATAATGATCTATATACAAGATAACAAGATATCCAGTAATGTAATGCCTGAACTTATTGACAGCATGTATTACGGCTAGAAATTATTTTTCAGTAACAATATAACTCAATTCAGCAAGGGGTAAATTTTTGCTAATGTAATAAATTGCGTATGGTTTTTTATCCTCCTCCTATCCAAGGACTGCTCCAATGGCTGTATTTGAGGCATCTGATGATATTTGGAATGGTAGATCCCAATTTGGTCCTCAATGGACTGGGGCTGTGGACACAAGTTTCTTCAGATCCTAGAAAGCACATTCACATTTTTCTGTCCAAAGAGTGTCAACATTCCCTGTTAGTGCATACAAAGGTGTAGCAATATGCGAAAAATGTTCTATAAACCTCCTATAATAACCAAAAAATCCAAGAAAGCTACATACCTTTGTTTGAGTAGTAGGAGTAGGAATTAGCAAGATTATTTTGATTTTGGCTGGTTCTACCTGAATACCAACAGCTAAGACATAATGTCCTAGGATAAGTCCTTCGGTCATCATCATATAGCATTTTTCGTGACTTAAACAAAGTTTGGTAGCAATGCATCGTTGTAGGACTTTTTCCAGTGTGTGCAGTGCTGGATCAAAATCATCTCCGTATGGTGTAAACTCATCCATATATACTTCAAGTCCTTCATTTATTAATTCTGCAAAAATACTGAGGATAGCCCTTTGGAATGTGGCAGGAGCATTGCATAAGCCAAAAGGTAGAACTCTGTAGGAAAATGTTCCCCAAGGGCAAGTAAAAGTAGTTTTGTCTTGGTCTTCAGGAGCAATCTGGATCTGATTATATCCACTGAAGCCATCTAGGAAGGAAAATAATTTCTTTCCTGCCAAAGTGTCTAATACTTGATCAATGAATGGAAGAGGGAAGTTGTCTTTTTGTGTTGCCTTATTTAACTCTCTGTAGTCCACACAAATTCTCCACTTCCCATTCTTTTTTGGTACCACTACAAGTGGAGAGACCCATTTACTATTGGAGATAGGGTAGATGAAATTGACATCTAAAATTTTTTGAAGTTCAGCTTTTACCACATCTTTTAGATGAGGACTAAGTCTCCTTTGAGGCTGGCAGGTCTCGCATCTTTTTCTATGTAAATGTGGCATGTGCATAATTGGGGATCAATTCCTTTCATATCAGGGTAGTCCCATGCAAATGCTTCTTTATATTTCCTCAATAATTGGATAAGTTTTTCTTCTTGTTCGGAGGTGAGGTTCGCATTAATGTTTAAGGTTTTTCCCGGTTCAATTTCCACAATTTTACCATTTGCAACAGAGGTAACAGGTATTATTTGATCATGTGTATCTTTAAGAGGATCTTCTTCTAATTCGTTATCGAATGATGCCTCTATCATGTTATATTGCGTGTGGGATCTGAGTTTAGTCTGACTAATAAAATTATTAATGGCATCATCTTCTGTTTGATCTTTGAAATCAAGTGTCTCTTGTATAGTTAATGGAGATCTAATGTTATCAGTAAGGTATGATACAGGGTGCTTATTAGTTTTCATTATCATGACACTTGGCTGCGCTAGAGGGTATAAAGCTAAATTCTTGATATTTTCCCCTCTGGTTATGGTCATATTGCCTTGTCGGCAGCTAATATAAGCATTGGCAGTTGCAAGCCAAGGTCTACCTAAAATCAATGGATGTCCATCAAGTTGGTTTTTGGGATTTATTATCAGAAAATTGGTCAGATATTCCCAGGAGTCAAAAGATACCATAACATCATGTAGTGTTCCTTCTGGCCTAACCACAGATCGGTCAGCTAGTTATAGTAAAGTAGAGGTGGGTTCTACAGATGTAATGCCTAGCTTTTGGCAAGTAGTAGTTGTTAAGATATTGATTGCAGCGCCTAGATCAACTAAGGCATTGGAGAGGGTTTAACCATAAATTTGTATAGTTACTACTAGATTTCCTGGGTCTTCGTATTTAATGGGTGTTTCTTTCCCTGATAATAAGTCAGATAGAGTACCAACTACTTGGACTCTTGGATTATTTGTTATATCCCTCCTTGGATTCTTTACACATAATTCTTTGATAGTCTTTGCATATATCAGGATGTCTTGAATGGCTTGGAGGAATGGAATTTTTATGTACAGGTTTTCTAATTCTCCTAGAATGTCAAAATCAGGATATTATGTAGGTCGAGGTATTATTAATTGTTATGGGAATGGGGGAGAAGATGTGGTTGCTTGATTATGAATTTGTTGTTTATTCACATCCTCTTCTTGTGACAATTTTTCTCTAGGTAATGGATTTTCAACATGAATTGTTTTGTCTCCCTCTGTTTCAACAATACGCTCAGATCTTAGCTGAAGATCATTGCACTCCCTCAGATCAGCTCCTACTTTTGGTGTTTCTACTATTTGGATAGATTGGACTGGTCTGTTATTTGGATTGGGGTTGGGTTGGGCTGGGAGTTGCAGTCTCAAGTTAGACTGGGGATTTTGTTGTAAGGCTGGTAGTGTAGGTTGTGGGAGCGGAATGGTTCCTACTAGCTGATGCATTGGTCTTTTCCAGTTTGTCTGCCAGACTTGATTTTGTGAAGTAGGAGGGGTCCATTGTGCTGGATATACGTTATTTTGCCAATATGGTGGGGCATAGGGAAAATTCGGCCCACTGGATTGGCTTGCTTGATTCGGCCATGGGGCTGATGAAGGGAATGACTGTGGTGACCAATTTGGGAAGGGGGGTTGAGGTTGATTTTGCACATACTATATTGTTGAGAATTATATTGTGGAGACTGAAAAGAAGAAGTCAGATCCGAAAACAGACCAGACTGTCACGGCTGCCACTAACGGCGTTGATTGAGTAGATACATCGATTCTGGCTCTTCTTCTGCTTCCTTATATACTTCTTTTAGTCCAGGAAGTGAGGGACAACTTTCCTTTAGGTGATCTTTTGTGCAAATGGCGCAAATTTGGACTGCATCTAGTGGACACTCGTTATGGCTGTGTTTCTTCTTGCACCCGGGACAGAAGATCACCAAATTCTGTTTTGCCTCCACTTGATTTTGCTTGGCCTGCATAATATCAAGTTGTGTTGTTAGTGTCCCTAGTATATCAGTTTTAAAATTTTCTAATAAATTTCTGATTTCTGCACGCATTACTCCCTCTTCCGAAATTCTATTATCTCTTACAAAACGATCATGTTCTGACGGTTTTAGTCTTGTGCTGCCTCTTGAGCTCTTGATACATAGATCAATAATGTACAAAATTTTCCTAATAAATATCTCCCTTTCCCATAATGTTTAATGTTTCAATCCATTTTTCTTTCATTCCCTTGATTAAGGTTGTTTTTAACACATTATTAGGTAAAGGTAGTAATGCATAAGGAGATCTTTGAAGGTTATACTGAAAACATTCCACATACTCCTCTAATGTTTCATTTGGTCTAGCTACCATCTGAAATATTTCGTCTTTTAGTTCTCTAGACCTGCAATAGTCCTAATATTTTTTTAGAAAAGACTCTTTCATTTGACCCCAGTTATTTATAACACCACCACCTAATCCCATGAACCACCTTAAAGCATCTCCTTTTAATGTAGAAGGAAATAATTTCAGTTTCTGGGGATCGGTGGTATAGTCATATCCCCTGCACAGCACATCAAACTCAAATAGGAATGCATCCAGATCCTCTGATGTAAGACCGTGGAATGTAGGGATATGCTGAAGAGGAATTGCCTTCATAGGTGCATTTGCTGTAGTATCCACAATAGGATATTACAAAGTAGAGGTTTGGGTGTTAGGCTGATTCTGGGCCATTTGGTCAAATATATGCCAATAGCCTTCTGGGATATCTAGGAGGGTATTCCTAGGTTGATAGGAAATGTCTTTAACAGGGATGGTCTTAATAGCACTTCCTCTATCTGGGATAATGAGAGTACCTAATGTTTGAGGAGATTGAGTTTTTTCAACTTCGTTATAAATGATTTTTGTAGCACTTCCCTTATCTGGGCTGCTTAATGGTTGAATTTCCCTAGGGGGAAACTTGAGTTCTTCAACTTCTGCTGTCTCTCCTCTTCCTTCACAAAGGTTGCTAAGTTCCCTTCTTGCAATAGTTCTCAGCTAGAATTTTCAATTTCTTGAAAATCCTGTTCCTCGGTTTGACTATGCACCTCAGCAAGGCTATAGATGGTGATCCTGTGGCCTGAAGGGAACTAGTATGCTCTCTAGAAATAACTTTTTTGGCCCTACTGAAGGCTGAGATTCTGCTTTCTTGGCAATTTCATCTATAAAGGTTGATCGGCCAAGGGTCACCAGCCCCTTAGCTTTCTTGGGCTTGGGTAGAGGTTTGAAATTCTTTTCTGCCTTTTTCTGCTTAGTTATGCACACAAATCAACTGCTAAGTTCTACCCAAACAAAGCAACAACAAATCTGCAGGAAAGCGGGTAGTGGAGCAGGGCTTTTACATGCTCCACATGTAGGTTCTTACCTTCCATTTTTAAAACCAAATTCTTCCCTAGTAGGATCTTACACTACTCTAAAAAGAGACAAATGACTACACTCTTTCCCCGGAAACAGTGCCAAAATGTCGAGTCATAAGAAGGGTCTCTTTCACCTCTGAATACCTCACATTAATTTGTCAATCCAGGAATGTTTTGTTATTTCAAAGAGTGTCTCAGTCTGAGGCTCACATTTGCTAGAGTAATGCTAGTAGTATAGTGCTTCAAGAAAATACAAGAGTAAACGAATGCTGGAAAGAAAATATACTTACAGCAAAAGACCTTAAAGCCTAAATCATTCACTAGGAAAAATAAGCAATATATCAATCAAGGGTCCAGTGACAATAATTCATCCCTTTAGAAACTGATGCAACCAAAAGTAATCAAGGAACATATCGTCGATCTGGGGACTAGGTAGCAATTGCCAATTCCCGCTACAGTCTCAGATCATTCTGCACACCACAAAAATCAATAACACAAATAACAGGAAATGGAACAGCAATAAGGAATGGAACAGTGACTAGGAAATGGAACAACAACTACGAAACTGTAACAACAACTGAGTTTAATAAGCAACAACACCTTAATATACAAGAATAAATGCAATCAATCATATCCTACAGGAATCAAATGGCAATCTTCTATCTTTAAGGATGAATCAAACAACACACAGAAATAGAACAACAATGATTAATGATGGAATATGGAAAAATACGAGAAAGTCAAATATAAATGTACAGTAGCTTAACACACGTCACACCTTAATAGTAATCTGATCTTTGGTGATCCAACTGTCAATATTAGTTATAAGTAATACGACTGTATTTCAAAATGGAACAGCAATGCCCATAGGTTCAACAATCGCAGGGGAATATAATTTCTAAGATAAGTCAATAATATCAAAGGATAAGTGCACAAAAGAGATACTCTGTAATAGGATAGCAACAGTATTCTGTAAAGACCAGCAATATCAGTACTTAAAGAAACAGCAATGCGTTGCAGAGTTATGATGTCTCTATCTCAAGAAATGATATCACTTAATGAATCAACTGTAACAGAGCTGTGAAGTAAAAATAACAGAACATATCATATTACCGAATAAAGCTAAAGAGCAAACCACACATAAACCAAAAGTAATAGTACAAGAGCAAGTGTTCCTCCAGGGTTGGGCCCTTAGCCTCCAGGGGTACACCGCTTGAAGTTATTCCAAAATCACAAATGAAATAGCAACCAAGTTTGTATTAATGCATAAAATAGAGTTACAGTGGATCACTTCTCAACGAGAGTCGATGATCAAAGTCTCAATTTTAAAAGAAATTACATAAAAACATGACTGACCCCCTAGCTAACAATGTTGCCCCTTTTTATATTGGCGAAAGCGGAGATGTCTAGGTACAAAAATAGTTAAAGTAGCGATCCCTCAGGATCAAAGGATCCTGAGGGATTCACCAAACTATTGGCTCTTAGTTATTTCTTTACTTTCTTGCGCCAAACCGATATCTCCATCTCCTCTCCTTGGCTGATACACTTTGATTTAGTTTTCCTTGTTTGCATGTGGTTCCCTGCCAAAGGGACAACAGTTAGTCTGGCTTGGTCCTTTCCTTTGGAACGACAATCTTTCATTTTTCCTTCTTCCTTTATAAGAAAATGACAACTGTCAGTGTTTTCGTTTTGCATATTAATCTTACAAATTTTGTCACAATTCCTTAGTATCTTCCTAGTTCATGATGCAAAAGGTTTGTAAGTTTTAATGAAAAGAAGCTAAAATAATCACCAAAAACATACCTTCTTTAGTACTCCACAACTGTGATGGAAGAAAGCTAACTCTACAAACGCTATTCTACTTGCAGAAAGAGAAGGAAAACTGAAATGAAACACAAACCCTAGCATACCCTAGCATACCCTAATTTTGTAATACAAAAGATGGAAACTACTGAAATGGGTTCCATTGCCTACTGAAAAGGTAAATTGCATTTATTCAATCTACTTCTAAAGAGAAATGAGAAGAAATCATCTTTTTGTACGTTTGGGTATTTTTATGTGGAATTATTATGCTTATGGTTTGACTAATTGTGACTGTGCATAGGTTTGGTGGCAAAGGATGATGGAGTCAGCTTTTGCTGAAGATGAGGAAAGTGTGGAGAGGTCCTAACATGTCCCTCGTACCCTTCTGGAGACTTCCATTGTGATCAGACTTTGAAAAATCACTTGCATGAACTTCTACAAGAGGCTGCAAGGGATCTACAGGAGGTTCTACAGGAGGATCTGCAGGAGGAGGCCGAAAGTGGTTTTTGGAGGTTTGAAGGTGGAAAAATGGTGGGAAAAGGGAAATGAAGGCTAGATGAAGGTTTTGAAGGGTCTACGACTCTATCAATGAAGATCAGGAATGAAATAGATCGTTGGATTTGTTCAAAGGGGAAGAAAGCAACTTTGTACAAAAATGCAAAAATTGGGGCAGATTAGCGAAATGAGGTGAATGAGTGGGGAAATATTGAGGGATGAACTAGTATAGGCTATGCTATGGAGGAATGATAATCTAGAGTGTTATACAAGTGAGTTGCACACTTACTTCCCAAAACTGACCTAAGCAAGAACCGAAAAAATGGAGTTTGTCTATTTTGACCTAAAATCTAACCTAAAAACAGAGACCTGCTGAAGAGAACTTCATGAACAGAAAATTATGTGAGAAAGCCATGGTAAATGAATAATAAATGATCTAAGCATGTGAATCCAAACTAATATCTACTTTTCCAACTCAAAACATCACACTAGCAATTCCATAAAGGGAAAAAGCTGTGTTTTTGGTGGCAGCAGTAGTGCCTTGACCTCAAGTCATGGTCCCAAGGAGGGAGAAAGGAGATCAAGACCTACTGGTAGCCATTTTAGATATTTCTTTGTTACTACAACAAACTACTTAAGAAACTTGAAGCAAGAACAACTATTTTAACCATCAAAAGCAACCTATTTTACCAAAGCAAGATTTAACCTACACAACAGAAATTATCCTATGAATGCAAGCAAAAACATATAAATACACAAAGGAGGTGTTGGGAAGCTTGGGTTGGGCCCTAACCCAAGAGCTTCAGCCCTCTAGAAAAGATCAATGCTGGTTCAAAATTGGATTCATCTTCATTGATAAAAAAATAGCAATTACATCACAAGACTGTCTTCAAAAAAAGCTCGAAAATGAGCTGAGTACAAGGCTGCACAAAAGTGCGAAAATATAATATGAAATGGCTAACCTACTGAGGCTTGAAGCCTTCTCATTTATACAAGTGGGGATTCCCAACAGTCCTCCTAAACTTAAGGAACTCGGCTGCCTAAAATTGGAGATAAAAGCAGCCCTACTTCACTTGCTCGGCTGCCCCTTGGAATCATCGATGTGGGTCATTGTACTCTGAGTTGCTGATGGAGAAATCGAGGAAGGGGTCATTAATGAAGGATACACCCCTCTTATAAGTCCTCAGCCCTGTTTTCTCGATTTTGGCTGCCATTTTGCTCATAAATGCCTAGTCCTTGTCCAAAATTGTCCAAAAGCATGCAATAAACACTCATTAGACTATGTGGCAAAGTGACTATCCCCATTCACTTTATTGACATAAATATATTCAAAAACATGCACAAAAATATTGAGAATGGTGGATTAAATGAAAATAATAGGCATAATGAGCCAATATAGTTACCCATTTATGGGGCTCATCAAGGTTTTATAAACTAAGGACGGGTCAATGGTCTCAACTGCCTTCAACTAGGTAATTCCAGCTCACTCCTTCACTCATGCAATGTTGAAAAGTCAAATTATGAAGTGTGATGATTTCAAGGAATGAGGACAATAGTTAAAAGAAGAAAAATTTGCAAAGGCCAAGTCACCACAACACTCCAAGCCATCCATCCACTCCATATTCACTATCTATCCATCATTCATCCACCCCATTTCATAATTTCAAGAACAAACCCTACACTTTGTCTCACCTTGAAAATTTCTTGAAAAAACAAACAGAGCATCCTCTCCATTTTCACAAACCTACATCATTTCTCATCAGTCCCATATAGTTAGAAGATTTTGAAGGAAGAAAGAGTGACTGTTATTGGAAGGAATAATGCTACTACAAGAAGGAATAAAGGAACAAATTGTGCTAAAAACAAAAAAAAGGCACTCCATAAGAGAGACCTAATCAAAATAGAAAACTCCAAGGCCATTAGGCAATCATCTAGGCCACAAAAGAAAAGAAGAAGTGATATAGACATATTTGGGCACGCAATCCCAATCACATATGTTGATAAACCAAGAGCTCTTAAACCCCTAAAAGTGTTGTTTTATACCCTAAAAGATCATGGTCAACTGATTACGTCATTTCCCAGAAGTTCCACCTGAAAAACTACTCAGAACTGGTCAAAATTGACCCATACAAACTGCTCCTTGGCTAATGTGCGATGCATCTCACCTATTTCACACAGGGGGTGTGAGGCATACTGAAAAGGCCTTCTGTAGGGTGCGATGGCCGAGAGTAGACAAATGGCAGAGACAGTTTGCTAAGTGGAAACCCAGAGAATCTTCTAGAAACTTATCATATGATACTTTCCTCTCTGAAATTGCCCAGGGATGAGTAAGAGAACATGAAATCTCCATGTGGAACCAAGAACTATCAGTGAAATGACATTGATCAAAAACCTAGAAGCTGACTCACCCCCCCTACAAATATCTATATATGGATCCCTCATCACAAAGATCTAGAGGCTGGAATTTTGTAATTTTTAAGGAAGTGTTGTTGGTTTCTCTTTGAGACATTAGATTGTTGGGTGATCTTTCTTTTCATGGGGTGAAGAGGGCTTTCATGTTGGGTGGATGATGCTAGATTAGATAGCTAGGTTGTAATCCTCTCTTCTACTTCTACTATCAATAAAGTTATTTGAGTTTTCCTCATTATACTTGTGTGTTTATGAATCTTGTCTTTTTGTATACAATTGTATTGTTAATGTACTTCTGATTCTACATTGTTTATGGTATCATAGATCTCTATGCTTTGATGGTTTCTTGCTTCTTTGCCTCTACAAGTGTTCTTTGAAGTGGGACAAGTGGGAAAGGAGTAACAATCTCTATCAAACGAGAGAGGAAACAAGCAAGGAGCCAAGTGAAAGATTAATGTTGGTGCTCTCCGCTTCTCTCTTATCTATCATCCATAAAGAAAAACACAAACTACTTTGAATTGTTTGTTTCTAAGATAGCTACCCATCTTAGTGGGACTACCAAATCAAATAGACACTAGTTTTCTTGGAAACAAAATGGAAACTCCACTGGGGAGCAAATCGTTTGTTCATTTGTTACTGTTGTTTGCTTTATAAACTACAGACGGAGCTTGAAGTTAAGCCAGCTAGCCTTCGAACTTCTTTTGCTATGCAACTGCAAAGTAGAACAATGATGCTTTAGTGAATCTCCGGGTTGGTTTATGAACTGAAAATCTGACTTGGAAACATCCTAAATGCCCTGGTGGTAGCTCAGTAACCTCATAAGATCATACCCCTATACTTTGTGTTTACTGTCCATCATAGCTCGGCCTAAATCACTGAACTTAGCTACAAATTTTGAGCAAAACCAAGCTCAGTTTCGTTCCTTGGTCCATCGCACTATCTCTGATTGGCAGTCTGGATGCATCGCACCTCCTGTGTGCTACAGGTGAGATGCACCCTTGTTTCCCTTAAGGACAGGTGTGATGATTGAATGAGATTGTTTCCTTCACTGGAATTTGGTTTTAATTTCATTGTTTTTAGCTCTATTCAGTATTTTTGTTGCCTATGATCAGTGTATCATTGTTGAAGCCTTCTTCCTTTACATTATTCAACCTCCATTGATAAGGAATTGTGAATGTTTTTTATGTATTTTTCATCATTTACAGTCTTCCTTTGCAAATAGTAGCTTAATCAAACTGTCGTCTCTTGATTCAAAAGTGTCACAACTATCGTTTTAAGTCAAGAAAAAAGTTTCATAAAGTCTTCCTCTTTAAGATAGTCGATTTTACTTTTGCCATTGTATTTGATTTGAATTGTCAATATTTGAAGTGTTGAAACCAATTTTCCGTTCAAAGTTGAAAGTGTCGTTTCAGTCTTCCTTTCATTTTGAAAACAAATTGTTGAAGTGTCGCTTTGAAGAAAATAGTTCAGATCTGTACTTAGTTTTCCATTTTGGAATTTACACCTTAAGGAAGCAGAAAAACAAATACATGCATGTGCATTTGCATTTAAACTCCATGCGGAAAATGATTTAGGAAAAGTGCATTTAGTGTGTGCTCTCTGCTCTCTATTGAAAGAATCATACTTTTCTTTCCTTAGTAGCTAGGATTTTCATTGCTAAAAGAAAAAAAATGATTGTTTATCATTTTAGATTCCATATTTAGGAATTTGACATCTACATCACGTGGTGAACCTTGAAAGACAAACTTCTAAGAAATATCAACTCTAAAATAAACCTCAATGAACATAGAAACGCTTTGGAACTTAATGCACAACATCTGGAAGTCTAGGCTAGAGACATATTTTGGCGTTGTAAAACCTGGTAACTATTTTTTTCATTGAAGGTTAGGTGATTCCTCGTCTTTGATACGACAAGTGCCAATACAGACTTGTGCTCCCCATACCGTTGAGTATATATTGGGAGACCACAATAGGCTGATATCCTTTATCCCTAAGAAGTTGTGTCTGCTGCCTGTTAGTGTCAGTCTTTGCAGCCTTCCTCCAGTGATCAAACATGTTCTTACACAAGTGATTTTAAGGTGTCAAGGTCAAATTTTATCATTTCGGTGAGTCTTCAAGTAAAATTTGGTCACTAGGCATTAGGTCTAGGGTTTGCTTTCACTCCTTTCAAAGTTGTCCAAATGTCAGTCTATATCACTATTCAGCTAAGTTTACCATCATTCAGAGGGTTTTCATTATCATGTCAAGTTCCATTGGGTCATTTCACACCTTGTTCATGCTTCAGTTGCGCCTAGGCAAGGTTCATTTCCCTCTCCTAGGGTTTTGAAGCTAATTTTCTTTGGATGGTCAAATCATCGGGAAAACTTGTATCCTAATGATCATACACCCTCCCCTATCATAATTACCTATCAACTCTCCCATCACTGAGAACCCCCAAATTCCTCATTTTCACACAAACCCTAGTTTCTGCTACAACCTGGTATTTTCTATGTGGGCCTGTGTTTTGCTTTTTGGACCCCTTCCCCTCACTAAATTTCTGAGATTCCACTTTCCCCTACTTCCTAACATCCCTCCATACTTCCCAAAATTTCCTCAAGAATTTAGAAGCTCCCTATCCCCTTCATTTCGCTTCATTTCAACAAATCTCTTGTTCCCCACATCGGGGTAGGTTTCACTCAAATGATGTTTCTGAGAAATGGAAGATGAATTTGGAAAAACTAAGAGAGGTTTTTGTTGAAAACAGACCAGGGAACAAAAATGTCCTTCACTTTTTACACAGGTATCATGGTTTTGAAGAAATATCAAAAATACAATTTCCTTAGGAGAATTGATGCACCTCTGGAGCGACCTCGGGAAAATCGAGTTTTCTCCTAGATCAGTTGGCCAACTGACTTACTTGCTGCTCCCAATGATAACGAGAGACAAATAGCTTTCCAATGAGCTATCATGAGCTCAATTTGGAGTTGAGGAAGGCATTCAAAAATTGACTGTAACATCTCTCTGCCTTGAGGCAGCCTCATTTGACACAGTTCGACCAATCTTGGGAGATTTGCTTTTTGACAGGGAAAATGAACTCCAAATCAAAAAATTCTATTTGGGTTTGAAAGTAGACTCAAAGAACTTTCCAATGCGCTATCCTTCACTCAATTTGGACTCCGAGAAGGCCTCCAAAAGTCACCTAGAAAAGAGAGTGACATACAGGAGGAGGAGCGTGGCGGTTTTATAAATATTTTCACTCCATATGGTCAGTTATACAAGTGGCAAAGGAAGGAAAAGGGTCACCCAAGCCATTTGTCATGTTTGTGGTGTTGCACCTATAGCTGATGTTTGGATCTCCACATTCATTTTGTGACCCTTGGGCGTTCTATCTCTTCATGGCACATTCTATATATTGTATGCAAACCATTTGCAAAGCAAGTTGGTTGGTTGGCTTGTAACTTCTGGAAGACTGTGGGAAAGAAACTTTGTTTCTGCACTGTATATTTTTACAGAGGATTAATGAAAGGCATTGGCTCTGTTTCATGAGATTCATGTGGTTGTGAATGTAGCAAATGTGTTTGTTATGTTTCATATGTATCTTGTTATGTTTCATAGTTCATTTCACATTCATTTCTGGTGAAATTTTTCGAATGAGATTAGGTAGAATTCAATTTTATTGCTCTACATGTGGGAAAATTTCATGTACAATGTTCATTCTTCTATTGAAAAGGATTCATGTTTTCCATGCCCTTTTCACCTTCTTAATCAATCTCTCCATTCCGCCATATCTTAAAATTAAAATTGCTATGCTTTCCGCCTACCTTGCCTCACGGAATAATCTGTGCTTTTATGTTAAGTTCTCTGTTTATTGAGGTCCATTGGTCCCATAACATCCCAGAAACACAGTCATTCATAAAAATCACTCCTAATATTCATTTTCACTTACTAGCCTAAGACAAAAAGTTCATTGTAAGTCATCTCAGGCTATTTCATTTACTTGTTCACTGAGTGTGACTCGGAGAGAGCCCTCTTGTGTTCTGGTAGGGATAGCTACCAGACTGAGCATGGTTTGTGGTTAACCTGAATTTTTCCTTCCTTTAGCCTAAGGCAGATTTAGGTGCTAACATAGTGGCGACTCAACTGGGGATGAAAATAGTTTGCTTGTAGATTGTCTTGCCCCAGGAAATATCTCAAGTTCAGATCCGATGTTGATGGTGAACAACGATCTGACATAAGAAGATGGCTGAAATCATTCACCTGGCGACTCCTTTCGCTGAAGAACCCAAGCAATCGGTACTTCATGGTGACTCCACTGTAGAGGGATCAGTAGCTTTGATATTTTTTAAAATGGAGTGGATTGCAAGAAGATACGCTCCCATGAGCCGAGATCACATTCTAGGCTTTCCAAATAAAATTCTGAAGGTAGATTGGTCAAAGAATCTGCCTACATTTAAAGATGATGTTAAGAAGGATGCTTCTTTACATCTAGTTCGATTTCACATGCATATTCGCAAGTTGAAGGTTGATTTTCCTAAAGATTGCTTAATGAAGATATTCATGGCCACTCTAGAAGGTGAAGCCCAATCTTGGTATGAAAATTTGCCCGCTGCTTGTATTTACAGTCTAAAGGATTTTCATGCCCTGTTCATTGAAAGATATAAAGACTCTTATCCATCATTGAATCTAGTTCAGGATTGTTGCAAGCATGCTTATGGTTTTATTGAGAGCCTTGAAAAATATTATGAGGATGATAATTTATGGATGATGAGATCATGGAAGCCCTGTATGAAATTCCCTTTCAGCAGCGTAAAGACGATCATGAAAATTTGCAGCATGATCAAGATTGTAGTATGGTGAAAGATGAAGGAATTTTTCATCTTGACAGTCAACATGAATTACATGAAATGGATCAGCAGTATGAGGAAAATTTATATACTC
>APFE030847592.1:65835-88281 GCA_000404065.3 Pinus taeda | reverse complement strand
TAATGACAGGGAACAATGAAAGTTATATTGCATCCATAAAGAAAGAATTAGGAAAAATTTTTGAAATGACTGATTTGGGCTATGTTCATTACTATTTTGGCATTGAAGTAACCCAACATCCAAAATCCATATTTCTTTCTCAAAAGAAATACATTGGAGATTTGTTAAACAGATTTGGCATGACAGAGTGCAATCCTCTTTCTACTCCAATGGAACAAAACTTAAAGCTCACATCTATTGAAGGAAAGGAATATGAGGATGCAACAAAGTATAGACAACTTGTAGGAAGTCTCATCTACCTCACTACTACCAGACCAAACATTTCATTTGCTGCTGGAATCCTCTCCAGGTTTATGCAAAAGCCTTGTGAGGGACACTGGTCTGCTGCAAAAAGAGTTCTAAGGTACTTGAAGGGAACTCAAGACCTTGGAATCAAGTATACACAGGTGGACGACTTCAGCTTGATTGGATACTCTGATTCAGACTTCGATGGAGACAAAGAAACTGGAGTATCTACTTCAGGATATGCTATGAGTCTTGGATCAGGAGCTGTCTCTTGGAGATCACGCAAACAATCAGTTCCAGCAGATTCCACCACAGAAGCAGAATACGTGGCAGCAGCTAAAGCAACGAAAGAAATTGTGTGGCTCAGAAAAATTCTTGAAGATTTGCAGGTAAAACAAGTACAATCAACTCCACTCATGATTGACAACACCTCTGCAATAAAGTTGGCCAAGAACCCAAAGTTCCATGATCGAACAAAGCATATCAATACTAAATATCATTTGATTTGACATCATGTTGAGGCCAAAACAATCCATCTCCGTCTTTGTTCCACAAATGAGCAAATTGCAGATATCTTCACCAAAGCACTTGGAAAAGAAAAGCTTGAACGATTCAGAATGATGCTTGGACTCACCAACATCCCTTCAGATTAAGGGGGGGAATGTTGACACCTAATCTTCATAATTGGGGGAATTTGTGTAAATAAATAAATTAGGAATGTGAACAGTCATCGAGAGATGAACTGAACAATCACTCCTATTGTATATAACAATAACCTACCTATGGAATAATAGACGTATCAGTTTTCTGCCAAACTGGAGTTACTCCTGGCCTGACAACTTACTAGACTTGTGTTGTAATGTTTATAAAGATCATCACATCTATGTGAACTACTTCACATGGTGTAAGACGAGTCTTTCTCTTTCTATGTGTGTCTCCATTAGGGTAGTAATATTACTTGTCTCTTAGAGGCTCACTTTGTCCCTCTTCCCGCCCCCCCCCCCACCCCCACAGTGAAATGAACCTTGATACATCTGCAATTGGACTATCACAAGGCACACTCACTTGTTCATTCAAAAGCACATATGTGGTTCTCTCTCATGCTGATAGATAAAGCCAAGGCATATATTTAAGTAAATGACAACTGGGTTTTACTCCCAATGAAACTCCTACACCAAACTGTGTGAGCTCTAATTGGGCAGAAGTTTGGGAATCTACTACCACCTCATATACATCGGTCTTGACTATTTCCAAGAATGATTTGAATAAGACAATAGTAAAAAAATCAAGACCTTGGTCTTTACCATTTGGCATCTCATTTCCTTCCTGCGCCATCTCTTCCATGGAGACATGCTTATTTAAACTCTTGTTATGTTCTTCCGTTATCAACTTTGGAATGTGCTTGACTATCTTTTGGATGTTTTTCATCCTATCTACCAGAGGCTCCTCTACAATATTTTGGAAATGCTAAACCAATACCTATTCAATATCTTGATTCCCTTCATATGATTTCCCCCTATCATCCTTAAGCCTGAGGATTTTGTTGGTGTTTCTATGTTTAATTGTTGATCGGTGACAAAATTTAGTGTTCTTCGCTCCTTCCCTGAGCCATAGAACTCTAATTTTTTTCCTCCATAAAATTTCTTCTTGTCTTCACCTTTCCTCCCATGGCTTCATAATATATGTCTCCTCTCTTCTCCTCTTCTACGAATAACCTTCCTCCATCAATATCCTGTGTGATGCTTCCATCTTCAGTTCCATGTCTCTTTTTGCCTGAAAGATGTTTCCAAATTCCACCTTATTCCACTATATTAATTTTGATTTTATATATCTCAACCGGGCCTGCAATTTATACATCTTATAGCCCCTGATTAGAATTAGATCCACCCACCATTTCTTAATATTTTCCATAAAAAAGAATGATCTATCCAGATTTCTCTAAATCTAAATGGTCTATTTTTAGGGGTACCTAACATAGATATCATTAATATCACTAGCCAGTGATATGATCCTCCACAAGGGAGGATATTGACTTCCATTTCTAACTCTCTCATCAAAAAATTCTCTGAAATTGGGAATCTATCTAACCTTGACACAACTTGATGTTCCCCTCCCCGTTTATTACTCCAGGTGAAGTTTCCATTGGAAATTTCCATATCAATTAGATTAGCTTCATCAATGAACTTTTTAAAGGATTCAAAATCTTTGTCTATGCACCTTTGGCCTCCCTTATTTTCTAATAGGGAGGTTATCATATTGAATTATCCCCCTACAATCCAAGGGAGACGGCCATTTATATTTCTAATCTCCTTAAGATATTGAAGAAATCTGAGCTTCTCCTCAATCCTTTGAGGGTCATAAACATTTGTGAACACTAGAGATCCCAGGACCCCTATGACCTGCATCCCCAATGATAAGTAAGATCTAGTGGCTTCTACATCAATCAGATTCACAACTTGAGGTTTCCACTAAGTCACCAAACCACATGCAGAACCTTGAGCTGCTACCTCCAAGAAAGTAAAACTCTTCCTAATTTCATACTTACCTCAATATTCTTCTCTATTGAACATTTCGTTTCTTGAAGAAGAAAAATATCTGATTGCTTCATTTTTATCTTTTTTCTTAAGCAATCTTTGTTTTCTGAGGTTATTTATGGCCTTTGCATTCCATGTTATAACTTTCATTTTTAACTATGATGATTGGGTTTTAAGCTTAGTGCTCTCATCTTACCTGAATTAATCAACATTGCTCCCAACTCTTGGAGAGCTACACTATTTGACTTCCTCTATCATTTTCATTGGATGTGTCATGGTGCTAATACTGTTTAAGATTTTGATGTGTTAACTCCCATCTCCCCTGTGTCTGCATTTGGGGTTTTTTGGCCTCATAATTTAACCTCTTCTCTCATCAGGTATAGGTATTGGATCATATCCATCTACTCTACTAGGATGGCATCTAATACTTATTTCTGGACTTGTTCCACCATAGTCTAAAGGTCAATCCCTTCCTTTTCCACTATTTCGTGTAGATCTGGGTCTTTTATACTTACTTCAATTGGGGTCATATCAGAATATCCTTCGAAGTATTTAAACATATATGGTATGTCCAAGTTCTTTCCAAGATCTTTTGACGGCTACAACATTTCCTCCTCTTTAACTTCTTTCTGCTCCTCAATTTTATCTTCTTCATTCCTGTGAATCTCCAAATTTTCTTCTGATAAGACTTTAAAGCTATTCGTTTGTGCCATTATGCTTCCTTGATGTATTTTTTGTTGTCCTTGGTTAGCTCGACCCCTTGTGTTTGGTCTCACAAAACCTTCAACATTCTTTCGTTCGTGTTCCTTCCCCTGTTCCTCATTTTTATTTAGAGGGCATTCCTGGATCAGGTGTCCATGTTCATGACAACGTCTGCACCTGAAGGGAATCTATTCGTAATCTATCGATTGTAACCATATTTCATCCCTGAATTCCAGTTCAACTCCTTTAGGAAGTGCGCCTGAAACATCCATTTTTGCATAGATCTTTGCATATGATGTATATCTATCCTGTAACGTCACCTCTGATATCTTAATAAACTTCCTCGACGTGTCTCCTATGAGCTTTAGGATCGAAGGTAGCGAGTAGTCAAGGGCTAATGAGTACAACCTGACCCAAACTGGGACTCTCGTAAAAGTCTCCTTTTCTGAAGTGAGGTTTTCCATCCACGGGCACATGTATAGACCTGCTAATTCAAAGAAGTAGGGATCATTGTCAGATATTTGGTCTATATCCTCCATATTTACAAAGACCATAGTAAATAACCCCTTAGACCCTATATGCAACTCAATCTCCTCGCGCAGTTTCCAGTAGTGTTTGATTGAGTCACATAATGATTTTTCTGTGGGCCAAAGTTCCATAAACTTGCAGATAATAGCATATGATCACATGCAATCCCTAAAGGCCTGTGTCTCAAGATCTATGATTATTGTCATTGGGATACCATTATTTTTTTGTTACATGGCCCATTCCTAGTGGTCCCTTCTAAATTTGGTGTTAGTCTTCCTGATTCCCTACAGTTATTTTGTCCTCTTCTCTTCTCTGACAATTCCCGCCCTAAGTACCTACTCTAGTCGCTCCCTAGCTATTACCTGATGCACCGTTCACTGAAAACTTGAAACCCTCCTTAAATCCCTTCCCTTTGTCCGTTACCACATTATGATAGGAGGGATCCCCACTCCCTCCCCCTCTAAACACCATCCACTTCAAACCTTAATTGTGCATGCATATAAACCCTCACTTTGGTTCGCTCACCTCCTCTATGTATCAAGATTATGTGAACTCTTAGAATAAAAGAACTTAGAAATAATTTCATGTAGCATCAATCCTTGTTTTTCATTAATCCATTATGTAAATAACTCCATGATAATATGTAAGTCACATCAACATAAATTTATATATCTTAAATATAAATTTTATTGACAAAAATATTTGCAACTTGCTTTTTTTAATATTTGTCATGGTCAATAAACCTATAGCTAAAATAAATCTCTACTGATATTAAATCTAAATAATTATTCTTTATATAATTTTACTTATAAATAAAAACATAACACAGTTAAAGTTGAATAATATTTAATAAAAGTTAAATAGCATAACTTTAAAATTATTTAATATTAGTTAAAATTTGATTAATATTAATAAAAACTATAATTATATTTAATTTAAATTATTGATTAATATTTATAAAAAAATATGATTGGCATAACTTTAAATTAATATTAGTTTTAAAAATTTGATGTTAATATTAAATAAAATATAATGCATAATTTAAATTATTTAATATTATGTTAAAATTTAATTTGATTAATTTATTAATTTTAAAAAATATTAATACATAATTTAAAAATTATAATCTTTAATATATTTAAAATTTACATTAGTTCTAGTAGGTGTTTTAGGGCTCTTTTTATAATCTATATTATTTTATTAATTATTTTGGCAATTTTACATTAATAATCTTTTATTTTTATTTTAATATTTGAAATTCATTTATATGCATTATAATTGATTTATTAATTAACAATCTTATTCTAAAAAAGCTATGATGATATGATATTTACCAAAAATTTTCTTACTTTTCATAATATAGTTCACATAAACCTAAATTCAATAATTAACAATCTTATTATCTTATTTTTCAATTTTTCCTTTTTATTATATTTTTCTAAACTCAATCTCAATTCTCCTTTCCACAATAAAATAATACATAAATCAAATTTTAATGCATTCACAAAATATTTATTTAATACTTTAAATTAAATAATATAAATACCATATTTAATTATTTAATATATTATTCCTTCCTTCATCCATCCATCATATTTTTTCTAATTTTTCTAATTTTAATCTTTTGTTTCTTTTAAACCTCCATTAATCTTTTTAATTCTTTTCTTCTTTCCATTACTCATTTTTTGAAGTACCATACAACCTATATTTAAAATAAAATTTAACTTTTATTTTAGTTGTTTTGAACATATTTTCTGAATCCATTCATGCATAATCATGTTAGTCTCCAACAATCTGAACCTCTCTTCCCTCTATGTTATTTCAAAATTTATTATTATTGTTATATTCAAAATTACATTATCTTATTGTGTGATGATTGTATTATGACTTATAAATTAAATGATTCATTATAAATTTCTTGTTCTTAACACGAGACTTCATTCACTAACATTTGAAATTTAAAGCCTGACTTCATTCCCTAACATTTGAAATTTAAATTTATTATTATTATCACATTGAAAATTACATTATCTTATTGCGTGATGATTGTATTATGACTTATAAATTAAATGTTCCATTACATATTTCTTGTTCTTAACACCTAACTTCATTCACTAACATTTTGAAATTTAAATTTATTATTATTCTCACATTGAGAATTACATTATCTTATTGTGTCATGATTGTATTATGACTTATGAATTAAATGTTCCATTACAAATAATTTCATTCACTAACATTTTGAAATTTAAATTTATTATTATTATCATATTGAAAATTACATTATCTTATTGTGTTATGATTGTATTATGACTTATAAATTAAATATTCCATTACAAATAATTTCATTCACTAACATTTTGAAATTTAAATTTATTATTATTCTCACATTGAAAATTACATTATCTTATTGTATCGTGATTGTATTATGACTTATAAATTAAATATTCCATTACAAATTTCTTGTTCTTAAACCCTGACTTCAATCACTAACATTTTGAAATTTAAATTTATTATTATTATCACACTGAAAATTACATTATCTTTTTTGTCATGATTGTATTATGACTTATAAATTAAATGTTCCATTACACTAGCATTTTGAAATTTATTAATGTATACCCATCCAATACTGAGTCTCATAAAGTGGTTAGAATACAGGAGGTTCCATACGTTCTACAATGTTGTAAGGGATTAATTCAGTTTATGTTGATGTTATTATTGGCAGGATGATGCTGCTGATAATTCTCCTCTGCTGGACGCCAGCACTAGTTTGGTGGAGGGTAAGGTAATTTTGTTGGACATATGTTAAATTAAAATTAACGGAAAATCTCGAGGGTTGAAATTGTTTTAGTGTTGTATTTGTTTATAGATTATTTAATATAGTTTTAGTGGGTTTAATAGATATCAGTAGTTTAATGGTTAAAAATATGTGTTTTTTTGGTTAAAAATACAAGAGGGGTAAAGTATTTATGTTTTTAGTAAACTTGGCAATCAAATAACTAAGTTAAAATGAATTTCTTGTACTACAAACAAAAAATCTCATACACTAGGTTAAAGCTAAAAAATTAGAGTTATATGGGAGTTCTATTGTATTTAATTTTTTTTGTTTTTTTGTTTTTATTGAGTTGGAAAATTTATTTTACAGTTTATATGATATATAAAGATGTTCAGTTGTCCATAAATTGAATTTGTTATGTAAATTAAAATAATTTTTTTATAAAAATAGAAATAAGCAATTATAATAAAATATAAATAATATAAAATTTATAAAAAAATAAATTTTTATTTTTATTTAATTATTTAATATAGTTATTAAAAACTTTATACAATAAAAATTAAATAATTATAAATATTTAGGGTATTTCAGTGAGGTAAAATAAAATAACTGGGTATAAATGTTATAAAGCATTAACAGTGAGAAAAGCCATTGGTAGGGAAAAAAAAAAAAAAAAAAAAAAAGCAAAAAGAAGAAAAAGCAAAAATTATGTTTATGAGTTTGTTTTTAACATTCAAAACCATATATAGAAACAGCCTGTTTGGAGTGAGGTTGTTCATTTTTTAATTAAATTAATATTGAATAGTGAGGATTAAGAGAAAAGAAATTTTACAATTAAATTTAAAAATTTACTTCACAGTTCCAAAAATAAACATGCTTTTCTTCTTTTACCACAATTTGGTAATGCTGTTTATAATGCGACTTTTTGAAAGTCTTTCTGGTGGGTTTTTCCGGTCAAAATCCGGCAGCAATCTATTGGAATCGCAAGTTTGATAGCTAGTTTCTGCACAATCAAAGCGTCCCAGGGGTGTTTCAGGGTGCTGAATCCAAATATGCAGTGAAAAACCATTTTAACTGCAACAAATCAAGATTTTAACTCAATTTCTTCCGCCAAATTCCGTCACCTGAATCTTCAAAAAATCGCATTATAGACAACTCCTCAAAATTTTCCAGAGTTAATTCACAAACACTCTGAAAAGCATTAAGTGGAATAAACTGCCTAGGGATCTGGAAATTCTAATGCTATCAACCCTTTACTGTTTTGGATTTATGCAAACTGTCATTCACCTGTAAATATGTTCATTGGTTGTTTTTCTTTCCTTTCTTTTTATTTTTAATTATTATTTCCCATCCTTGTTTGACTACGAATGTCACCGCGTCGCTCATCGTACGCGCGTTGTTTTTCCGATTTATTTGGGAATTACAGTCCTTTATCAATTCCAATATTTAGCAGGAAGGAAGGCATTTCGCGCTCACGTGGAGAAGGCCGTTTAGGTTCAACGATTTGCGACGATCCCTGTGCCGTTTTTCGAATTACGGCGTTGGACTCAACATGTTTTGAGAGATTCGCGGTGCTTCATGTGGGATAACCCTCTCTTCCCCCACGAGCACAGGACGTTGATGATGCCTGCCGTGGTCGACTACTGCGGAAGCTATTTTTATACAGAAATGGCAGATGCATGTCAGTTTTGGGTGGAGGTAATGTGGCCAAGCACATGTTTACAATGATGTTCTTGATTTTTAATAGTTTAAAATAAGTTATCCCGGATTAAAAGGAAGTGGAAGCTCTTTTCATTTATTAGAATATGTTCACCTTTTTGTTTAAAAGGAATAGGAAAATTAATGGAATTTAAATTATTTTCATATATATATATTTGGTGGGAAAATTTATCATAAGTTAGTTGTCAAATTAGCAGTGAGGATAGCCATCTCTAGTTGTTATCAGCAAATGCACAGTGAAACTTGTTGGTAGTTTGTAAGGGGCAGGCTTTCACTCTTGCTAGATGCCTCTAGTTCTTGGATAGTTAACCTATTTCCTTAAGTCGAAAAAATGACTTCTTAGGCAAGTAAAAACAGTGTAAGAACGTACTCCATGCTTATAAAATAAAATAAAATAGACTCACTTATTAACATTAAAAAAATTATATTTTATATATTATATAAAATTTTAATAGAGTTTATTAGGTTTATTGGAAAACTCATTAGACCATATAAATTAGATAAATTAAGAATATATATCTATAAACTGATATTTCTTTGTCCAATCTTTCTATCACATTTGTACTGGCCTGAATACTCATCAAGTTGACATTTTTATTAAGTGGGTTACCATCAAGCGCAACACAATTGTCATAATGCCAATAGAATTGTGGGTTGAAGATCTCTCACCTTGGAGACTCCACATTTTAAATATTCTTTTTGATCATCTTGGCTTTCAAAAGGCATCATATTTGCTCTGACATTTCCTAGCAGAAAACGCCTCTTGTGTTTGACCCTGAAAGAATCGTATCCATAAGAGTTGGATACAAAGGACCGATATTACTCTAGATCTTAAAATTGCATTTCCTGAAGTGTCAACTTCCATCTCTCAGAAGGTTGAGATAAACTACTATGAGTCCTCTTTCAAAGCCTTGGAATATTCAGAAGAACACAAACAACTATTCAACTCATTTTCTTCTAAAGTTAAATCTGTAGAAGTTTCTGTAATTTCACCTCCTCTCACATTCCCTACCTTCCCAGAACCTAAAGAAGTTAAAAATGTTCTCATAACTAGTCCAACCCAAAGCATTGCTAGCACTCCATATCAGCTCCATAGCCATAATCCATACAACTCCTCAACCAGACACTGTGGTGAATCTTCAACCACATCCATTGCAAAACATGGTTGTCCCTGCTTTTCTACTTATATACTCCACTCAACTTGCCACAACCTGTGAATGGGATGCCACAAGATTACCTTAAATCCCTGCCAAGGTTCACTGGAGAGGATGATATTTCGATAAAAAACACATAGATTTTTTGTGCATTTGTTGAGAATTCGAATGTCGAACATCTGGATGTAGTCCTAAGACTCTTTGTTCAGTCTCTATATGGGGAGGATAGGAATTGCCTCAGAATTATACGAAATGCTTCAATTAATAACTAGAAGGAGATGGAGAACTCTTTCATGCATAAATGGGGGGAGAAAAGGGACCATGGATATATTCTTACAAACTTTAATGCAGTGAAGAAAAAACCTAATGAAGATGTTTGAGAATTCATAAATATGTTTAATAGGTTATATAATAGTATTCTCGCTGAAATTAAAACTCCATGGGATGCTACTAAAGTGGTTTTTGTTAGAGCCTTTTTTTGACACCTAATCATAGGGATTGGGTGAACAATTGTAAATAATGTAAATAATAAATAAGGGAAAAGGAAGAGTCATCAGGAGATGAAACTCAAGAGTCACTCCTCAAGTATATAACTATGAACAACCCAAATGGATAAACAGATTCTCATTTGAGGAGTTACCTCCTGGCGTGACATGGTATTAGAGCCAACTCCATTTTTGGCATTCCAGCTTTCCCTTGCAACTCTCTCGTACCCATGTTCTACATAGTTTTGTAGAACTGTCACCTTTGTCTTGTAGTTAAAAAAAAAATTGTGTTTCTTGCCTCCTTATTAGTTTTTCTGGGGTCCTTTTCATTGTTTTGGGAGATTGGTGAGCAAGAATTACTGGTTCTTGTGTGTTGGTGCACTGCCTAGATGTTGTGTGACTCATGTTCAAGATTCAATCGTGTTTGTGTGTGGCAAGCCTATTTAGAATCCTGTCTATTCGACGGTTGATGAAAGGATGACAGTGTTATATGCAATTTTTTTTCCTAAGAAGTGAAATTGGTTTTTTCCCTTTGTTAATTAAAAAAAAAAAAATCAGGCTTCACCCACCATACCACACATCTTTGTTTTTTGACTGTGTTTGTGTCCTGCGACATCCTAGAGCTCAGAATATACCACTAAGCAATGATTGGTATTACGTTGGGGAACTTCGCTTCTGGCTTTTAATACCCGAATCTAGCGAGTATTGTGTTGCCATGCTTGTATACGCCTCACCTCCACGTTGTCCATCATATAACATGGTATAGGGTTTTTATTACAATAAATTTTAAATCCATCGCCTACATAATTTATTAACTGTCCATACAACTCCGGACCACCCTCCATACAATGCTCCAGACCACACTCTCCATAGTCGACTCCCCACCATACAATGCTCTCACCATCGAGTCTGGTTTCTTGTCTAATACTCCACTGTAAACACATGCCATTACTCCACTGCAAACGCATAACATTTCTCATTATCGCTGGCCCATTACATTGATAACGTTAATACCATTGGTCCATTAGGTTGATAGTGTTAATACCACGCCACCATATACCATAACGTTGTCCACCATATATCATCGTTGTCCACCGTATACCATATATCATCAATGTCTGGTTTCCTTTGTAAATCTACTTGAGTTTATGCACGTTTGAATACACCCTCCCCCGATTAATACCTTCCCATACACCACCTCCCCCATATACCACCTCCCCTTACTGCATTTTTTTTAATCACCAAAATTGCATTTTTTTAAATCAACATAAGTGCATTTATATATATATTGGTAGTAGGGTACATTTTTTTTAAATGCACTCAGTAATATCAATTGTGGGAGTGGTTCTCAATGGGAAGGAGAACTATCCTGAGTGGTCTCGGAAAATCAAACACACTCTCATTTTTAATGAGTTGTGGAAAGGAGTGTCTGTTGGAGATAGACACAAAGAACCATAATAGCCTACCTCAGAAAAGGAATTCATCATTTGGGAAAATAATAATAGCAAGGCTTATGCCTTGATTGTAGCATCAATAAATGAAGAGGTAAGTCACCATATTTCGCCATTTTCAAATGCTTTTGAAGCCTTACAAAAAACTGAAGGAACTCTATGACTCACACTTTGCCTTGATGTTGTTAAAATCATGATTAAATTGTTCAACCTTGAATTACAAAATGATGATCCTCTTGCTCTTGCATCAGAAGTAAAATCTATTATGCATGATATCAAAGTCACTAATGTTGAACTGGACATTCCTCTGATAGCTTTTGTCAAGGCACTTTATCCCACTTACTCAAATTATCTTGAGTCATTGCAAGAAAATGGAAACCTCAAAGAAATTACCTTTGACTCCCTTGTGAATAAATTTGTTGAGAGAGAGAAATATTTTTGGAAGAAGACAACCCCTCAATCTTTTGAAGAGGCTGTGTTTCTTGCACATAGAGAGAAGAATCTTGCTTAATATTCTTCCAGAGGAAGAGGTGGTCAAAGAGGAAGAGGAAGAAGAAATTTCAAAGGCAGGGGGGTAGACACTCTCAAGGAAAAAAGTTAGATTTGCATTGCATATGTTGCAATAGAGATGGATCACATGATGCATCCATATGCAAGTTGCCTTGGGATAGAATTGAGCAGGAAATAAATCAACCCAAAGGTAAAACTAATGAAAGAGAGAAAGGTAAAGCACGTGAATCTGCTCACTATGTTGTGGCACATTATAATATTGGAGTAAATGAAGACTCATTTAATGCTTCACTTGCTTCTTGGAAAAATGATTGGTTTCTTGATTCAGGAGCAACTTGCCACATGAATTTTAGAAGAGATTTTTTTGAAGAATTTATTGACAATGTTGATGGAGTAGTATACTTTGCAGACAAATCAAAACTCAAGCCATCAGGGCTCGACATAATCAGGCTTAACCTGCTTCTGAATGATGTTTTATATCTCCCATAGCTGAGGAGAAACTTGTTGTCCTTGGTCCACATCCACTAGCAAGGACACTCCATTCATATGTTTGATGGCAAGGTTGATCGAGAAAAGCATCAGATCACTCACTTGTCATGACGGGGATAGAAGAAGAAAGACTTCTCAAGTTGCAAGGCACCTCTCCTCGTGCAGAAAATTTCTCATCCAATTCTCATTATGATGAAGGTAAATTTCCATCAATTTTATTATGGCATGCTATATTTTGACACTTGAACTATGATAGCCTCCACTTGTTGAAGAAAAATGGTGTTACAGGTTTTCCTACAATTCCTAGGAAACTTAAGCAATGTTATGCTTCCATTCTAGGAAAGCATAGCAAACAATATTTTCATGATTCACATTCCAGAGCACATAGAAAATTTGAACTCATTCATTTAGATCTCTATGGTCCAACGTTTGTTCCTTCTACAAATGGAAATAAATATATGATGACATTTATTAATGACTGCACGATAAAGCGTTCGGTTTATCTATTAAAGAACAAATCTGATGCTTTTCAAACATTCAAGAACTTTCATACATGGATTGAAAATTATGCACAATCTCATATTGGCTATATTCGCACTGATAATGGAAAAGAATACACTTCAAATGAATTTGAAAACTATCTTTGCCAACATGGAATCAAACATCAAACAATTGTCCTTATAATCCCCAATAGAACGGAGTAACTAAAAGAATGAATAAGACAATCTTAAATATGGTGCGCTCCATGATGTTTTTCAAGAATGTAAAATTGATGTTTTGGGCTGATGCAGTTCTATGTGTTGTGTATGTAAAGAATAGATGTCCATCTAATGCTATTAGAAACAAGACTCCTTATGAAATGTGGTATGGGCACATTCCTTTGGTAAAGCATCTCAGGGTCTTTGGTTCCACCTGTTATGATTTGATACAAAAGGTACATAGAAACAAACTTGGTGCAAGGAGTCGTAAGTGTATCTTATTAGGGTATTCAAAGACCTCCAAAGCATATCATCTCTATGATGAAGTTAATAAAAAGTTTGTTGTATCTACAGATCTAATCTTTCTTGAATCTTGCAAAGCTGACAATATTGTTGACTGACAACTTGATCGCTTGGATAGATTCCCAAATGCAAAATCATTTCAAGAATTTGATAATCAAATTCCACATCTTGAAGGGGGGATTCCTATACTGGATCAACCTATGGAATCTTCTTCTGAAGCACTCTCTCCCTTGCATGAAAATCCAACCACTGATGATACATTGAGTTATGTGATTGACAGAATTGGGAGACTCAATCTTCATCCAGTCCCAACTCAATCAACTAAGTAGCCTGGACCATCTCAGAAAGGTCCCCCAAAGTAGGTGACAAAGACACTTGAAAGTGTTCATCCTGATGAGGTTGGAAAGACAAGAATAAGAAATTCAACCCAACAAAATGGAGGTGATGTAGATGACTCTGATTCACGTTTTGATATGGATATTTCTTTTGATTGTGAATTGAATTTGTCTACAGACTTTGAACCAACTTCATTCAAAGAAACCTCTTCTCATTATGAATGGAAAGAAGCAATGTAAAAGGAGTATGATGCCTTGATAAAGAATGGCACTTGGAAGTTGGTTAATCCTCTGTTGGGAACCAAACCAATTGGCTGCAAGTGGGTATACAAGAACAAGTATAAAGTTGATGACTCACTTGACAAGCACAAAGCCAGGCTTGTGGCAAAAGGTTTTGCATAGAAGGAAGGGGTTGATTATGAGGAGACATTTTCCCCCACAACAAAATGGGCTACCATTCGGATACTTCTTGCCCTAGTAGCTCAGAATGGTTTGAAAGTCCATCAAATGGATGTAAAAACTGCTTTCTTGAATGGAGATATAAAAGAAAGTGTTTTTATGTCCTAGCTTGAAGGATTTGATGTGAAAGGACATGAAATAAAGTATGAAAACTTGTGAAATCCTTGTATGGCCTCAAGCAAACACCACGAGCCTAGTATGAAAAATTAACTAAGCATCTTCTGAAACTCAATTTCAAACATTAGGATCCTGATTATGCAACTTTATTTGTTAAGGAAGTTGGAAAAACAATTGTATATCTTGTGGTATATGTAGATGATCTTTTTATGATAGGGAACAATGAGAGCTACATTGCATCCATAAAGAAGGAATTGAGGAAAGGTTTTGAAATGACTGATTTGGGCTATGTTCATTACTATCTTGGTATTGAAGTAACTCAACATCCGAAGTCCATATTCCTTTCTCAAAAGAAGTACATTGGAGGTCTGTTAAACAAGTTTGGCACAGCTAAATGCAATCCTCTAACTACTCCAATGGAGAAAAACTTAAAGCTCACATCCATTAAAGGAAAAGAATTTGAGGATGCAACAAAGTATAGATAGCTTATAGGAAGTCTCAACTACCTGACTACTACCAGACCAGACATTTTTTTTGTTGTTGGAATCCTCTCCAGGTTTATGCAAAAGCCTTGTGAGTGACATTGGTTTGCTACAAAAAGAGTTCTAAAGTACTTAAAGGGAACTCAAGACTTTGGACTCAAGTATACACTGGTGGGCGACTTCAACTTGATTGGATACTCTGATTCAGACTTCGATGGAGACAAAGAAACTGGGGTATCAACTTCTGTTTATGCTATGAGTCTTGGATCAAGAGTTGTCTCCTAGAGATCACACAAACAATTAGTTCCATTAGATTCCAAAATAGAGGCAGAATATTTGGCAGCAACTGACGCAGCAAAAGAAATTGTGTGGCTCAGGAAAATTCTGGAAGATTTACAGGTAAAACAAGTACATTCGACCCCACTCATGATTGACAACATTTCTACAATAAATTTGGCCAAGAACCCAAAGTTCCATGATCGAACGAAGCACATCAATACAAAATATCATATGATTCGACATCATTTTGAGGCCAAAACAATCCATCTTCACCATTGTTCCACTAATGAGTAGATTATAGACATCTTCACCAAAGTGCTTGGAAGAGAAAAGCTTGAAAGATTCATAACGATGCTTGGACTCACCATCATCCCTTTAGATTAAGGGGGGAATGTTGACTCTTAATCATAGGGATTACGTGAACAATTGTAAATAGTGTAAATAATAAATAATGGAAAAGGAAGAGTCATCGGGAGATGAAACTCAAGAGTCACTCCCTCATCTATATAACTATGAATAACCCAAAGGAATAAACAGATTCTCATTTGAGGAGTTACCTCCTGGCCTGACACTTTTAAACCAGAGTTTGGGTTCACCCTCAGAGAAATTCTCGTACTCTGGATCAAATCCAAATAGACGCCCTTGAAGTTTAAGCGAATTTTACCTCCACTGGAAAGTGGAAAGGGAAATTTAAATATGGTTACAGGAGGAGAGGAAAGGAAGAATGTAGCTCTTCATCCCATGTAAAGGAAACTCAAGAATAGATTCTTAGAGGATATGAACAAGATGATAAGGAATTTGTCTATCAAACTGATGAAAGTAGAGTTGGAGAACAAAAACCCTCCTTGACAAATTAAACCAACTCCTAACATAAAATTTAACCCCGATATAGAAGGCCACCCTTGCAGCTCTTCCAAAGGCAGAGAAAGGATCAATAAGATCATATTTAGCCTCCTTTGTAGTTAGAAGAGGATCCCAAGGAGATGGTCGAAGAAACTATAGAAGTTCAAGAAAATCATTTGTCTTCTCACTCAAAGGGACAAAATGAAATAGAAGCACTTGAAGGAGAAGGCGATGATATGGATGCCCCACTGGATAATGATGAGATAGATAGTTATTGAAAACAGTTTGATGACTTCATGCAAGCCCATTTGCACAGGAAATATGATCTCAGTTCATATAGGAAAAGGTCTAGGGGGAAAGATCAAAATGAAGAAACTCTTCATTTGAGTTCTCATAAGCTAGTAGATAAAGGGAAGAAACCACTCAACCCTGTCTCACCAACCAAAAAAGAATCCTCCAAACCTATTCCAAATGAGTCTAAGGCCTCCAAATCAGAGCAATTTCCCCCACTAGTAAAGCCAATTTGCAATGATAACAAATAACCTGTTGAGTTTGCTAAAATTGTTAAGATTCCATCTTCCTTTAGTCTTCAAAAAGAGTTGGAGAAAGTTAAAATATTCATCCCTTTGACTAAATTATTGAAACAGCCTAGTCATAAAGCTCAAGTGTCTTAGTTTATGAGTTCACCCACCGCTAGCCCCCTGCAGGACAACCTTAACTTGCAAGAAGAGAGGCCCATAGTTGTGTTTCAACCCCATGTGGAGGAGTAGGACTCTTCCACTACCCCATTCTATGTCACCTTTGTGATTCATGACCTACTACTAAATAATTGTATGCTTGACTCAAGAGCATCCCATAACTTAATGCCATTATTTATGGTGGAGCAGTTGCAACTGCAAATGACAAAACCATACAAATATCTATACTCCTTTGATTCTAAAATATTGAAGTGCCTAGCAGTTCCCTTTGGGAATTGCCCAGTTTTCGCTGCCAGTCTCCCAGGCAGTTCCCCAGAAAAACTGCGCAATCCCTGCTTGTTGACCCTTCACGCAGCCCGTCCCATTCCTCTTGAAAATTGCACAAATATGGCTACTCAACCCCTGCTCACTGTTTGTTCTGGAAAATGTGTAGAGCATGCCTGCCTTGCCCTCCTACAGCCCATACTGTCCCTCGCAAAATTTGCGCGAATTTTCCTCCCAGTCGAGCCAGACCTTACAAACTGTCATTGTCAACTCAGATTGTTTGTCTCCATCCCTCAAGTGACTCTTGTGCAGTTTTCATCAACAGTTGCTTGAAGACATCATCTTGCATCACAGCCATGCTACCTCTCCCGGTCACCTACATCTGAATGATCATGTGTCATGGTAGACTAGGAGGTTTTGGATTTGATGTCGTCTCATCATGAGTGATTGCAGGTATAGGTACACCAATAAACATGTCAAGACAAAGAACGAGATGTATGAAGGGAGAACATGTAGATGGAAAGCTTCACCAATGGATGAACAAATGAAGCATGTGAAGCAGACGAATGCGAAGAACATGCACCTTCACAAACAAGTGAGACTAACAAGTCTTCCAGCATGAAAGCAAGGAAAACAATGCTAAAGCTTCATCAAGAGAACCAAGGACCATCGAAGACTTTGTGCACTTTGCCATGCGGAGGTGAAGATATGATACACCATGAAGACATCCATCACTCAGCAGCACTGTAGCTCGACATGCACTCCAGTAGCAACATGAATGTACCAGCATTGTCATGTCAAGTCATGTCGAATCAAGTCATGAGTCATGTTGCCCACATCTCCACTATGGGCTTGTTGTCAATCAATATGATGTAACGTGGAAGTCCAAGAGACCCACTGGTTGAACAGAAAGTCGAAAAGTCATGGAAGTCAAATGGTCATGAGCATAGTCGAACAACCATAAGGGTTAGTTTAACCCTTGGCTATAAAGACCCCCCTCATTTGTACATGAAAGGACTTTTCACCTCAGCTCCTCCCACATAGCCAAGAGAGTCTGTAATCTTTTCTTTGAGGAGTAAGTATTGACTCCAATGCCCCGCTAACGGGGTTAGTGATGTATGGAGTAACGATGTGTCTTGGAACTTTCGCTTAATTTAGAAGCCTGTTAACAGGCCAACACATTTTCACGCATGTATCGTATTTGTTGTAAGACTGATCTTTAACACTTGTAATGCATGTTGCTTTAACCTTTGTTCTACATTTGAATTGATTCATTCATTGTAATGCATATCTATTAATGGAAATGTTATTAGAAAATTATATATATTATAGTGCAATGGAATACATAAAATATATTGTAGAAATACAAACACAGAAAACACATAAAACAAGAGAGACACAGATATACGTGGTTCACCCAATTTGGGCTACGTCCACAGAGAAACAGCTAGTCCTTCCTTTTATATTATCCACCAAACTGAAGAGGTACAACCTGCAACAGATCCGTTTATATTCCCTCTTCGCTCTCACAAAATTTCCTTTCTCTCTCTCACTTAGAATACAGATCTACATAGACGCAATACAATTCCCTCATATATAGATAGGGGTTGTCTTCTAGAGCAAAAAAAACCCTAAATTAAACATAACTTCTACTGGAAGATCTCTGCCTAACGAACGACCCAGATTGACTACGAAATTACAAAATTTTACAAGGCAATATTACATCTATTTTTAGCTTCGGGGACACTACCCCCAATCCCCCCACCAGGGGGGCCTCCCAAAGGTCATAGTTGCCCCCCCTTGCAGTGTATATTTTACGGGCGGTGTTGCCGCCACATTACAAGTTGGGTCCAATGTGGTGATACCTCTGAATAAAGAAGATAATCAAGCTCCACACCTAACAAATGTGTTGTATATGTGGTTAATGTCGTCCCATCCTTGCCCTTTCAACCTGGAACTAACCTTCACCTTCTTCCCCTCACAGCGAAAGAACCATTGACAAAAGTACACTTACACTCACCAAGCACATGAACCTCACTTCTCAAAGACAAAGCGAATCACTCTCATGTGTTGACAAGCAACGGTTGAGGCAAATCCTTAAGACAATGGCAATTGGGCCATCATACCAAATAGGACTCCCACACCAAACAATGTGAGGTCTAGTTGGGACTTCATACTGTGGTGATCCCCTTAATGTTGGCGGGTCCAGCACCCTCAACAGGTTTATAATCCCTTGGGTTTTTAGTATTAAACCATTGGGTTTATTATTCCCTTGGGTTTATAATATCAATCTTGTTCAACCATGGTCAACCAAGGTCAACCTTGTTTTGTAAAATCAATCATGTCCAACGTTGCATTGTAACAAAATTGTCTCAATATGAAAATCAACCATAGTCCAACATCGCATTATGACAAAGTTTTTCTCGATATGAAAATCAATCATGGTTAACCATGTTCCAGCATTGCATTGTGACAAGAATTGTCTCAATATGAAAATCAATCTATGTCAACCATGGTCACCCATTTTATTTTAGGGTTTATATACCTTGGGTTTATAATATTAATCCCTTGTATTTAATATTATTCCCTTGGGTTCATAATCCCTTGGGATTTTAGTATTAATCCCTTGAGTTTATTATTCCCTAGGGTTTATAATATCAATCCATTGGGTTTATTAATCTATGGGTTTAACCATGGTCGAGCATGGTCCAACGTTGCATTGTGATGAAGATTGTTTCAATATGAAAATCAATCATGGTGAATATGAAAATCAACGATGGTCAATCATGTTAAAACATGGTCCAATGTCACATTGTTACAAAGATTGTCCCAGTATGAAAATCAACCATGGTTAACCATTGTCAACCATGGTCAACCATTGTCCTATGTCGCATTGTGACAAAGATTGTGTCTATATGAAAATCAAGCATGGTCAACCAAGGTCTAATGTCGCACTGTGACAGAGTTTTTCTCAATATGAAAATCAACCATGGTCAGTCATGGTCAATCATGGTCAACCATAGTCAATAATCATGACTGCATTGTTGGTTACCATAATTTTCTTCTTTCAACCCTACCTTTACCCTAAATCATGCTACCTTAACCTCTGTTTTACAATTGAATTAAGCCTTTTACACATGTTTCTTGGTTCCTTTTTATGATTTTCATGGATATGGATTTAATAGACTTATTAATTATTAAATAGGTTGAATAGGCTTGTATTTCCTTGTAACTTATCTATTTCACATTTTATTAAGGCGTGATGAATAATTTTCATTAATCGAAGTCGGAGTTGGTTGGTGCAGGATCCGATATTCTTGTACCCATGTTAGGCCCCTATACTATTAGTGTAACCCCTTATTGTTATTAGTACAACCCACTTATTATATTGATGTATCCATGTAGTGCCCATATTGTTACTATTGTGCCCCATAGAAGCCCGCTATTGTTATTATTGTGCTTTTACATTATTATTGTTATGTAGGCTCTGATTATGTTATGACTCCTTAGACTCCTATATATATAAAGGAGGTCTTTTCATTTGCATCATCCAAGAATTTTTCATTTATGTAATGTAAAGGAGGTTGCCCCCTCGAAGAGGCTGAATTCTAAGGTGTTGATCTATCTTTTCTATCTTTTCTAGAGCTGGTTTCATAAAATTTGGTATCAGAGCTTTGATTCTAGGGTTTCGCTGCTCCAAATAGGTCATCGTGGAATTTTCACTATAACTTTTTTTTTTTTTTTTCCAACGCTAAAAAAACCATTTGAGAAGACATCGCGCTGAATCTCAGGTCTGAATTTCAGAGCTTTTTTTGCTATATTTGCGGAGATATGATCTGAGGAAGTTGGTCTTTTTGCAGACTCCTGAATTACATTCCAAACAGGTGACCTGGGGAAAATCATCATAACTGTCTCTCTGAGCATCGGATTGAAATTTTGTAAGAAGGTACAGAAAGATGACAGATTGTAGTTTCTTGTGTATATTTTTCAGTGCCAAAGGTTGAAACAGTGACACATGGCACTTCATACAAGGTCGCTCTTCTGGAAAGGTCTATAATCAAGTCATCTTGGGAGATTGTGCATAAATCTTTCTTCGAGAATCCAATTTGGATCAGACTGGTGGCATTGGAAAGAGGACACAGAGGGCTACTACAGATCACAATTTCAGAACTTAAAGATTCAAATGTACAAAGTTACAGTCGTTTCAAGCTCAAACTCCTAAAATCAAGAAAAGGCAAGATGGGGAAGTTTGATGGCAAGGATCCGGTAAATTGGATACTTCAGATGGAGCAATATTTTGATCTACATGGTGTGCCACTGTTACAAAAGGTATGTATTGCATATTCATATTTAGAATTGGATCAATCTTTATGGTATGAAGGGCTTTGTTCTCGTAAACAATTTGTTACATGGTCAATTTTCACGGAGGAAATGATAGCACATTATGATGATACAAAGAGAAACACCTTCTTTAGAGCAACACCACAACAATTGGAAGGAGTAAAAGGGCTTTGTGACATAGTGGAAAGCAAAATTATGGAAACCAGGAAGCATACCCCTCACAACTATAAATATGGAAGTGTTGTTTCCCCTAGCCTTCCACAACCTACAGGGGTTACACCACAACAATTGGAAGAAAAAAGAGAAAAAGGGCTTTGTTACAATTGTGATAGCAAATGCACTAAAGGTCATAAGTGTGCTGAGAAGAAATTATTTTACATAGATTATGAAGACGAAGAAGAAAAGATCATGAAACATCAAATGAAGAGGATATATGCCAGGACCCCACCCCAGAGAAAGAAGAAATGAATCAGACCATATCTTGTAAAGCATTGGCAAGAATTACCACTCCTCAAACTCTCAAGATAGAAGGACATATGAAGAAGAAAATGTTCAAGGAGTGAAAGATCACATCGAGCATCAAGAAATGAATCCGACCATATCTTGTAAAGGATTGGAAGAAATTACCACTCCTCAAACTCTAGAGATAGAAGGACATATCAAGAAGAAAAAGGTTCAAGCAGTGAAAGATCACATCAAGCATCAACAACAAGTTCTCCAACTTTTAAAAGATAACGTCACTTCAGTGCAGAATCAAACGAAATAACAGGTAGATCAACATCGTAGTGAAAAATGTTTTGATGTAGGTGATTGGGTATTTTTATTGCTACATCTCAAGTAAGCTAATTATGAGAAGGAAATGTTGGCAATACTACATGCACTCAAAAAATTGCGACCTTACCGAATGGGAAGACTCTTCAAGGTAAAAATGGATCATGATAGTCTTAAATACTTTTTAGAACAACTATTATCTTTAGAAGAAAAGAAAAAA
>APFE030847592.1:9070-65077 GCA_000404065.3 Pinus taeda | reverse complement strand
TATTATTGTGCCCTTACATTATTATTGTTATGTCGGCTCTGATTATGTTATGACTCCTTAGACTCCTATATATAGAAAAGAGGTCTTTTCATTTGTATCATCCAAGAATTGTTCATTTATGTAATGTAAAGGAGGTTTCCCCCTCGAAGAGGCTAAATTCTGAGGCGTTGATCTATCTTTTCTTGAGCTGGTTTCATAACAACCCACCGCAATTCCTGCACCATATGGACAACCAGTCGATTCACTATAGATTTCCTCCAAAAATATCACGGTTGTTAATAGGAATGGCATGCACCTGTCGTTGGGGATTTTGTTCCACTTCCTGTATCAAGCTTGGAGTGGTATGGATATGCTAAATATGGAGGTCAATCATCGTTTGTTTTGTTTTCCTATTATTTCATCCATTGCATCCAAGAGTTGAATGCTCATGCATGAATTATGGTTATGAGATAGGTTCTGTTAGTGATATCGTGAAGAAACTTTGCTATTTTGTTGTAATTTTGAGATATTGTATCGCCCTGACCCTCTAGAGCTGGATCTATGGTTTTATCATGTATATTTGCATAGATATTTGAATAAAGAAGGAGCCAATCTTAGTTCCATTTATTTATTGTTCATGTTATTGATATTTATAATGATACCCTCGTTCATTTAAGTTTAGAGTTTTCGTAAAAGGGAAACGAGCTAGTTGGCTAGGGCCTAGAAATCCCATCTCGTTCTCCCCATCTTATTGTGTTGTTCTTAGATACATGAATGCTTGTTTAGCATAGTGATTTCTTCACGCTTGAGCTTACAGGTTTGGTGAAACTCTTGTGGGTGCATTTTCTTTACATGTGATCTCAGATCGAGGAGTCTTTCAGTGCATTAAGTGGGTTTTTATTTTAGTTCCAGTGTTTTCATTCTTTCCTAAATCATCACAATATGTATTTTCATTTCTAAGAGGGTTTCTTGAATCATTTCTGGAAGTTAGTCGGGGTTGCAGGTTCTAATGATTTAAGTTTTGTCTGAAATTTTATTTCCTTTTATGGTGAAGTGTACCTTGATTGAAACACGAGGTTGTAACTGTGTGATGGTTTCTCTGCATATAACTTAAAGTTATAACGATATCCTTTGAATGACTATGAATCAATCACTATTAAGTACAGGAATCATTAATGTTGTTGTTGTTTTTTTTTTTTTTTTGAATTTACAGGCTTAATATGATTAGACTAAATTCATTCTTATGCAAAGTATATGTCGCATTGTGAAAGAGATTCAAAAAGGGTTTGAGTTTGATCTTTTAAAATAGCGATTTTCTATTACAGCACAAGAGTTTGTCATTTTTGTAATTGTGAGAATTTCCTTAAATCTTTGCAATTTTCCTTTTTACTGAAAGTTCGCATTCGATTTGGGATTCTTTGCATTAATGTTCAAGTTAATTTTTTCTCTCTGCATTTGTTAATTTCTTGTTTACTGGTTATAGCACATCAATTTATGAATGAAGGATTCTCGAATATGAATCTATCCTAGTACAGGAATAGAACATTCTAAGTACAAGAATAGATTGTTACAGTACAGGAACAGAGCGTTCCAGTACAGGAACAGAGCGTGCAAGTATAGGAACAGAGTATTCTGGTGCAAGAATGAATTCATTCTATTACAGGAGTACAACGGTTCTAGTACAAGAATGATATATTTTTGGTATAGGAAGAAGACTTAAGAATACAATAGAATATCATTCATTTTTGCCTTCTAAGCATTGGAATTCGACCACAGGGACATTATTATGTTCTTTGAACAGAGCGTTCCAGAACAAGAATAGAGCATTCCAATATAGGAATAGAGCATTCTAGTACATGAACAGAATGTTCCAGTACAAGAACAGAATGTTCAAGTATAGGAACAGAGTATTTTGGTGCAATAATGAACTCATTCTAGTACAGGACTGCAACGGTTCTAGTACAAGAATGAGATCTTTTTGGTATAGGAAGCAGACTTAAGAAAACAATAAAATATCATTCCTTTCTGTTTTCTAAGCATTGGAATTCGACCACATGGACATAATTATGTTCTTTGATGTCTTTTTTAGTGTGACTGCAAGGCATGCTTTCTTTTTCTATCAAAGTCTTTGGCGAGTATTTTTCTTGAATGAATCCAGTACCCAGAGTGACATGTGTCATTTTGCTAAAAGGTTTTCTTTATGATTTATTTCTTGTTGATTTTGCATAATTTAGATAGTGGACCAGAAGTAGGATTTGTAGAAGTTAAGCCCAAAATATTTGGCATTCCCTATGCTACGCGTTGAAGCTTACGTAGCCCTGGTTTGGCAAATTTAAGTGTTGAAGGAGTTCAATTAGATTGTAATTTCAACACCCAACATGCATTATAACAAACTTGTCTCTTGGTCCAATGTTACATTGTGAAAATCGTGGTCATCGATGACCAACCATGGTCCGACATCACATTGTTACAAATATTGTCTCAATATGAAAATCAACTATGGTCAGCCATGGTCCAACATCACATTGTGACAAAGATTGTCTCAATATGAAAATCAGTCATGGTCAACCTTGGTCTAATGTCATATTATGACAAAGATTGTGTTAGTATGAAAATCAATCATGGTCAACCATGGGCAACCCTATTTATTTTAGGGCTTATAATATTTATCTTTGGGTTTACAATATTAATTCCTTGGGTTTAATATTATTTCCTTGGGTTTTTAGTATTAATCCCTTGGGTTTATAATATTAATCTCTTTGGTTTATTAATGTAAGGTTCATATTTCTATGGTATAATATTATTAAGAGGGTTTATAGTATTAACCTTAGGGTTTAATATAAATCCCTCGGGTTTATAATCTATTAGGTTTTAATATAAATTCCTTGGGTGTATTAATCCCTTGGGTTTATAATATTAATATCTTGGGTTCTCAATATTAATCCCTTTGGTTTTTAATATTAATCCCTATGGGTACTAATATCAATATTATTAAATCATGGTTATTATAATCTTAATAATCATAATAAGATCATTATTATTATAAATTACCATTATAATTGTTATAAAAATTATCATATTTATAATATATATTATATATTGTAATTATTATTATATTTATATATTTATTAATACCAATATCAATATTAATATTAAATCAATATACATTAAGCCCTATCAGCCTATATCAACCACATTTAATAATGTGGTTGTGCATATGATTGATATATGTGTATCGACGTATATCAACCACATTTATTAATGTGGTTGTGTTAGTTATAATATATCAAATAATAATAAGAGTTTCACACTGAGCACTATTATTTATTAATTCAATGAGGACAAAGAACAATGAGGGTCTTTATTATAGAGCCTTTTTTAGTGGGGAGGAAGAAGCAAATCAAAGGAAAGAGAGGAGGGAAATGATGTTACATATTTTGTTTAGAGAATTATATATTTATTTATTTTTCAGTTTTATTATTTATTAGCTTTTAGTTTTTAAGTTTTCAAATGTTGAATTTATATATGGATATTTGGTAATTTCATATAATTGATTTTTGGGTTGTTAAAAGCTTATTGTAAGGCTACTGTTTTGAGTAGTGTTGGGTACCTATATAGCATGATCATCTTGATGGTTAATGATTCGAGCAAAAAGACATAATGAACAAACCATGCTTAGACAAATTGGTTTTGGATTCATTGGCCCATCAGAAAGGCACACCTTAGACAAGTAAGACATTCCTGCTAAAAAAATAGGGTGCACCTCGGACAAGTCAAGTGCCCCAGCTAATAGATAGGGTGCATTATAGATTGTGGTAATGCACACTAAATTTGATGCACCAAGAGAAGCTTGAAAAGGACTTAGATAGAGAAGGAAAATAAATTTGAATTTGTGGGAAACCTCATCTACAAACATGCACTTAACATGTTAAACAAGAGTGGCTTAGAAAAGCTTGATGACTTGGGTGCCTCGATTATTTATAAATCGATAGAGTTAGGTAACTCGCACTTGGGCACTGTGATGGGTGATCAAATACCTTTGAGAACAAGTAGTTGTGGATTGAAACCATAGGGAATACCCATTGAGCATACACCATTGATTACACATCCTTTCAATACACATCCACTAAATGCATTTAGGTTTGTTGTTGGGCACACTTACACAAAGTTGAATTAACTTAATTGATTTGGGCACAATTGTGTGGACTTGAATGACTCAGGCACACTTGGTACAACTTGATAAACCAATTTAAGTTGGATGAAGTTGGCTTTAAATGATTTTAAACACACTAGGTGCACCTAAGCACACTTGGGTATAATTGAGCACACTTTGACATAATTGGTCAAACAAATTGGGCAAATTAGGATGACCTAGGAAAACTTGGGATGACTTGAGTAGATTCGACACAACTTGGAATGATTTGACAGATGGTCAACAAAAGAGTCACCAAAAGAAAGCAAGTCAACTATGTGGGCAGTTAGGTCCACTTTAGAATGAAGGGTGTTTGCAAGACAAGGAAAGACTCATATAAAAAGGAGGATGCCTCAAAGTGCTAGGGATATAGGAAACAAGAAAGGATGATCCACCAAGAGTGTAAGGAGTTTTGTGGTTGTACCTTAGTGTTTGGGCATAGTGAAACGAATTGCAATGACAAAGTAAGACAACAAAGAAGACATGACCAATAGGAGAAAGGCTTGTGTTTATCATTGGATTATACAAGTCTATTAGGTAGTAGGTAGAAGGTTGTTTGATTTAGATTCTTTATACATCTGTAATTTAGTTGCAAGTTGCTGGTTATGTATTATGTTCTTTACATGATTAGTTCCACGCGTGATTTAATGCATCAGGCACAATACAGGGGTCATCAAAAAAAGAATTTGGCAATTTTTGTGTCTATTTTGGTTGTTTAACCTCATTACCAACAATGCTTGGCACTTTGAACAATGTAAATCGTCAACCTCGCTGCTAAACTCTCTAACCTGATCAATGCATAGCTTTCCAAAAACGCCAGAAAAAGGAAATTGGGAAGCAGCCTCACACACTAGAACTAAGGAGTTGGCTTATCATTTGAATCCACACTCACTCTTAATATCGTCTCTGGCATGAATCTCATGTACTCTTGCGAAGTATCTAGAAAAGCAACATGAGGCCCTTCAAATGTGATCGGAACCCTAAAGTTCTGAGCAGATCCAAATGCTGTATTTGCTCTAAACTCCTCCAGAGACTTTGATATCATTAAAGTCAACAGATGTGGCCATGAAAACCTTAACACCATTGGCATGCACATTTTTAATGAAATCAAAGTAATCCTAGACCTCCCTTCGATTCCAAGATACTAGACCAAAACCCTTCAAACATCCTTAGAATTATTGTAATTGAAATCCTTCAAAACATCCTTAAGGACCTTCATATCAAGGACACCTTCTCGAATCAACATGGCTTCTACTACAACAATTCTTTCACCGAAAAGAAAAACGTTGGACATGGGAAAGTTGGTGAGATCTGTAATCATCTTATGGAAACTCAAACATGGATCTAGCTTCCCGTGGGAAATCTTTGTCTGGTCACTTTTCTATCTAGCTCTTCGAAGTTGTCCTCTAAGTTGTATTGCCCAACTGATAAAAGCAACGGTGTGAAACTAGTCCATTTTGTCTTCACAATTTTCCCTTCCCAAAATGCCAACATACTAAACCAGCAATTTCCTGTATACTCCAAAAATTAAATAAGAAATTGTATAAATTATGTGGTCATTAGCTACTTACCTACCCAAATTTCCATTAGTCAACATAACCAAAACTACAATGGTAAATTTCCATCATCCAATAAACAACCACTTAAATAAAAAATTGCATTTTATAATAAAATTTTCACATTTTTTCAAATAATCTTTATTCTATTAGAAATAAGAATTTTATATTTAATAATTTTTTTTTTCAAAATAATCTTCCCTAACTTTTATATCCCTTCAATATATCTTTACACCTTAGCTTTAAAAATCAATATATCTTTACATCTTACCTTTAAAAATTATATATGATCGCCATTAGTAAATGTAACTGTATATATATTCCCCATTAGTAAATGTGGTTATACATGTACACCCACTCCTGTGCCATGAATCGTGATGTTCAAGCTTTGTATACGATGAATCATGATGTTCAAGCTTTTGCCAATCCGCGAATATACGATGAACCTCGTTGTTCACGCTTCTGCCAATCCAGCTGTTTGCGTTTGTTGGGACCGAAAAATCTGACAAAAAGGCTGGGCCCACTAATATGATGATGTTCATGCTTATTGCAATCCAGCTGTTTGCGTTTGTTGGGACGCGTCTCGATGTGTTCATACGTGTTGAATTGATTAAACAGGCAATTACAAGTCCACCACTGCCTTCATCATCAATGTCGAATGATCCAAACGCGCATGCCCTTGGTAACCGCCTCGAATAATGATGACTTTCTTTTAATGGAAGTTACTCAGGGAATCAGATTCTATAAAAGGCATAATTTGGCAGGCACTCATAGAGAAGCAACTTTTGATCCCTCTGTGCAATATCCTAGTAGGCTCACTAGATTTCGATGCTGAATTTTGGCGACGAGCTTAACTTCGTTCAAAAATTCGCTCCTCCTTTGCAAAGAATTTCAAGACAGCTTCTTCACAGCTATTTCTCTTCCATCTTGAGTAGTTCCCTAGAGAATCAGACAAATTATCTCTCTGTAAAGACTTGAGAGACAGACGAATGAAGATTTTTTTTGAAGGAATTAAGCTTAATGGTCTTCTGTACAATATTCCAGGCTATAGGAAGTACAAGGGTCAAGGCTGTGGTGATTTAAGATTCTAAAAACTAGTATAAGGTTTCTTGGGTTATGCTACCTTGTATACAGGGCCTAATCCTCCCAGTCCAAGCTTCTTATGATCATGAAAAATTTGAGCGGCAGCTACAATTTTTCTATCTTAAACATTATTTTCGGATTATGACTGATCAGTTCGCATTCCTGCGCAACTGCAAGCAGAAGACGCAGCTACATCAGAAAATATAGCGGCAAAAAGTTGAATGCCCTTTTACAACCCTAAATCAGCTCTCGCGATCATCATTTTGCAGGTCTCTTGAACAATATCTTGAGGTAAATGTGATCTCAACTCTTCTCGCTTACATGTGTTCTGTATTGTGCTGTAATTGTGATACTCCATTATTGTATATCTTCGGACGCAGATAACAGAGATCCATTATTTTTGCACGCAGATAATCGAGATCCATTGGCCAGGGCAGACTGATCTTTCAGTTTTTCGTGTGTGCTTCAAGACGGCCGGAGTGACTCAGACTTTTTGTAAGTAGTTGATTTTTTGGAACAACCCTAAAACACTAATGGTTCTGTGTGATTTATGATCCGTCCATAGATTTTTCTTGATTTCATGGTCTAATTTTCTGTCCAGACATAATGGGTCGAACGACTACGTTTTTCCTTTTCCTTTAAATGATCCAATCACTAAAAGTATTCTTGCTTCTAACTAAACCATAAATTGAATATGAATATAATATATATCCATCTAAGCGCTGATCATATGCATCGTGGGATACATATGATCAAATCAAGATGGTATATACCATGAGGTACATATGATCAGAGCCAAATGTCATTTATATAACGCCATTAAGTTTTGGTTTTTTTGGGTATATTTTAGATGAATTTTATTGAAACACAAGTTTCAGTTTCAGTTGATAAAAGGTTTTTTCCAAGGTAATCAATTTATTTATGCATTTAAAGACACTTTTAAACCATAAAAATTCATTATAATCTAGTTCACTATAAATTGTATCACCATTGTATGGCTCAAAAGAGACCAAAACTTATAAGAGTTAAACTGCTCTTTTAAAGAACTATCTCAACAAGCATGAGCATGTGAGTATAATAAAAAAATAACTACTTCACTGTTTTACTGGTTTATACTTCATACTGCTCTACTGGTTTATACTTCATACTGTTTTACTGGTTTATACATCATATCATGGTTTATTGGTTATTTGATTTATGAATATTTTGAAATTTGATAGAAATAATAATAAAATCAATTTATGGCTAAACTTATTTGATTTGGGAGTATTTTAAAATTTGATAAAAAATAAGATCAATTTATTTACCTCAGTGCTATCTATCCGATTTTAAAATGATGATTGAATAAACTGTATAAGCCAAGAAAGTGTCTACTTGTTTTGAGAATCTTAATCTGCTAACTGTTGATCTTAACAAAACCTTGACTGCTGTAGGTTTCTAGGTTGAAAACAAATATATCGTAGCATGGCAGCTAAGCTTAATTCCTTTACTAGATCTTTCATGCATATCATTCATTTTTTGCCGCTATATTTTCTAATGGGGCTGTGTCTTTTGATTCGGCAGTTCGTGGATAAGTGGAGGAATGAGGGCTGATTACTGAGGATCGGCAAATAGTGTTTAACATGGAAACATTGGTAACTCTTACCCAAATTTTCGTGATGATAACAACCTTGGACAGGGAGGATTCGGCCTGTATACAAGGTAGCAAAAGCCAGGAAAGCTGCTTCTGTTTTTACTTTTCAGAAAAGCTGCTTCTAGTTTTTACTTTTCAGAAAAGCTACTTTGCTGATATGACCACAGACTTGACCGTTGTAGGTTGCTTGCTTGGAAACAAATATATCGTAGGATGGAAATTGAACTTTAATTCATTGACAAAATCTGTCGTATCATTTATCTCTCCCAAATCTTGATTCAAATCATTTGTCTTATACTCTCAGGGAGCTGCTCAAGATGGAAGAGAAATCGCTGTGAAGCTGCTTTCCTTAAGTTCTTTGAAAAGGAGGAGAGAATTTATGATTAAAGTTAAGCTCGTTGCCAAAATTCAGCACGAAATCTTGTGAACCTGCTATGAAATTTGGGGCTGAAATCTTGTGAACCTGCTATGAAATTTGGGCAGAGGGATCAGAAAGGCTGCGTGTAATAGGAACATTAATAAAACCTTAACCAGTGAGTAAATTCTATTTATTAAGTAAAAAGTATTAATGTATGTTTTTTTTCAAATTTATTTGTTGTTCTCAGTTATTGAGGAAATTTCGATTTAGTCCAAAGGATAGTTTAGTTGGTTGATCAAATCTCTTTAATTACCTTGCGAGTTAGGTTTTACTAGTTTGGTTGGCTGGTTGATCCTTAGTGTTGATTTACCATGATTTTCTCGGTAGGATGCAAAGAAATTTGGGATTTGACACTGGGATAGCTGTTGTATTTTTGGGTTTGATCTGCCATGATTTTCCCGATGGATGTAGAAGAAATTTGGGATTTCTAAGTGAGATAGCTATTATATTTTTGGGTCTACAACCTCGCTGACCAAAATTTATAACTTAATTTAAGACCAAAATTTGAATTTCAAAACAGACTCACCCTTCAATTGTCACACTTTCCTGATTTATTTCCTACTGGGTATGGCTCGTGGATTTTTCTATCTTCACCGGGAATCTCGACCGCGGATTAAACAGCGGGATATTAAGGCAAACAATATTTTGTTGGGCGAAAAACATAAACCTAAGATAACAAGTTTCAGCTTAGCAAGGCATTTTCTTGAAGGTGAGTAAATTCCGGCTTAGCAAGACTTACGTGAGCAAAAGAGTTGCTCAAAAAATTTGTAAGATTTCAGAACCAACATCGCCTCTTACACTGTCCAAAGCTATCTAACAATTAGGGACGCAAATGATTTTGTGTGTGCTGATTTCATTTCGGAGGATTGAGAGTAAAGTAATTGTACATTATGTCATCTCTGTTTTCGGGGGTTTACATTATCAGGATTCACCTGATCATCATTCATATTCATGTCTGTCTTGTTTGCCTCTAATTTGTATATACAGCGAGTACATGGTCTCAGATCATGCTTTGCACAGGAAATCATCTGTAAAAGCTAATGCCTATACCTTTGGCAGTTTCTCCTAGAACTTCCCACAGGAAGAAAGAACACTCAGTATAAATTGTCACCTGAAAGTAAAGTAATTGTACATTATGTCATCTCTGTTTTCGGGGGTTTACATTATCAGGATCCACCTGATCATCATTCATATTCATGTCTGTCTTGTTTGCCTCTAATTTGTATATACAGCGAGTACATGGTCTCAGATTATGCTTTGCACAGGAAATCATCTTTTAAAGCTAATGCCTATACCTTTGGCAGTTTCTCCTAGAACTTCCCAAAGGAAGAAAGAACACTCAGTATAAATTGTCACCTGAACAGACACTTTTAGATGGGATAATATCTATTTTTGTTGTTTTTTCAAGTGAGTATAGGTATCTATGTTATATTTAGTTCATTCCTAAACAATTTTGGGACAGTATTAGGACATGACCGTTTTGGGACAGTATTAGGACATGACCGTTTGTATATTCGGAGATAATCGTGGGCTTATATGGGTCAATATTTCTATTTTTAATTTTATATTTTTTAAAAATTAATAAAATCAATGAAGTTTTGTGAAAAAGTTTAAAGTTCGCATTTGAAATGTTAGCCGAATCAATCAGATTTTTCGTAATGTGTAGATGTTTATGTTAATGCATATGAGTAAAGTAATTAATAATTCTATAAAAGTTATTAAAAGCTATATTAATATTTTTTGTTTATGTTATAATTAGGTTTGAATATTAAAAGTTATATTAATATTTTATTTATGTTATAATTAGGTTTGTTAATTTAAGGTTGTAATTAATTTATTTAATATATAAAGGAACAAATTTGCATTTTTTTTAATTTAAAAGAAAATAGGTTAAAAGGTATACCTACCATTTTTTAACATAACTTTGTAAGACTTTCATTACCTTTAGTATTTAAGATTTATATTTCATAAGAAAAGCTTTAATATTACGATCTATTTTCTATCTTAGGCATACTTAAAGCCCCTACACCTATTCTTTTTGTGTGAAGCTACATCCCCAAAATATGTGATATTCTTTTGCCAAGTAAATTACCATTTTTTCCAATTTTGAAGTTTGGTCATCCTATATTAGGAAAAGTGGGTTAGGAGAACCCCATTTGGCATTTTTGGCTTATTCTTTTTGTGTGAAGCTACATCCTCAAAATATGTGATATTCTTTTGCTAAGTAAATTACCATTTTTTCCAATTTTGAAGTTTGGTCATCTTACATTAAGAAAAGTGGGTTAGGAGAACCCCATTTGGCATTTTTGGCTTATTCTTTTTGTGTGAAGCTACATCCCCAAAATATGTGATATACTTTTGCAAGTAAATTACCATTTTTTCCAATTTTGAAGTTTGGTCATCTTACATTAGGAAAAGTGGGTTAGGAGAACCCCACTTGGCATTTTTGGCTTAAGGAGGGTCCAATATAGGAAAAGGAGGCAAATGGAATTCCTAGTGGAAGGTGGGGATGCCCCAAGAGAAATATGCACCCTGGTGAAAAATGCACTTGTGGAGAGAGAGGGAGAAGGGGTTGATGTATGGGGCCCACATGGAGAGAGAGAGAGTAGTCTTGTATGCTTGAGTTGTTGAGCCAAATCTATTAGTGTTGTTCAACACACAAGATTTTCCAGAGGAGATCTCAACTCCTCCTTTGGGGACTTTGAGTGCCACCCTAGGGAAGCCTTTCCTACATTTGTAGAGTTGGGAGGAATTCCACAGGGATATTTGAGCTAATTTGGAGCAGATTTGGCGCAAGAAGGGACCACACACTCTTGTGGGGAGAGAACTTCAGGGCAGAGTTGGTTCTATGAATTTAGGGGCACATTTCTTTGGTATTTAACAACCTTTTTGCAGTGGTTTGTTAGGCAGATTGGGTAAAAATTCTTCAAGCCGAATTTCTTCTTCCTGGGCATGCGCGAAGGTGGCTTGACAGGGCCTACGCCATTGGTTGTGGAGGCTTGACCGAGGGTTTGAAACTAAGTATTGCTAGGGGACATAAGGAGAATTGTTGGGGTGTTTTCTCAGTTATTTTGGAGGGCTTTGGTAACAAATTCTCAGGTGGTGCAAATTACTCAGTTAGAGGAGGAAGTCACACTAATTGGGCATAATTTCGGAAGGTTGGAACTAGGTCCAACACTTTATGGGTCTTTGTGGGTTTGGTGATTTTACAGAATTTTTTTAGCACTTTAGGAGGATCAAACAACAATCCCTTTCTAGCTAGTAGCATCAAATTTCCACAACCAACGCAGAGCTTGAAGAGGAAGTACTTTCTAGCATTCGATCAACACATTTTCTTATATGGGGTTGTCTAGCTTTCTTTAGCAAGCCCAAGTGCACATATTCCATACATATATTGTACACTCCTCTTTGATAATAAAATGGCTCATATTGGTGCAGTTTTTGGCTAAATTTATGGGTATCTAATTACATGTTGAATTTTTGTGTTGCATGTAGTGTTTTTGTTTTGATTATCACTGTTAATCCTAGTAGGGATGTTACAATGGTATTAGAACACCGGTCTTGGCTGAGATGTGGGGGAAATCTTCTATGACGATAGAAGAGAAGCAAAATATTACTTACAGTAGCCGGGAGAGGGAATTGGATATCGCACCCAATACTGAGGCCCCAAAACAGGAGGTAGAGGAAGAAAACATGGTGAACCTATGAGCAAAGAGTATGCAATGTTCAATATCCTCTTAAAGGCTTTAAGTGACCTAGAAAATGGGCAGAAATAAATACTATAAGAGGTTAAGCAACAAAAAGGCACAAGACCATCCACTGAGATTTTATGTTTGGGGAGACCTCAGGGGTTTCCCACCGGTACAACCATCACTCCCCTTTGACTCACCCACACGCTTTTAGTGGGTAGGATGAGATGCCCATGGGAGAGTACTTTTAGGAGTGCCAGTTGATGGGGGGTGAATTTTGAGTTGCACTGATCTTCCAGGATTTCTTCCAACTCAAGCAGAATGATAGGGGCAAGGGCACAAGAGGTTCAAGCATGCAAAATTTAGAGTTGTAGTGTACCATTGTGAGGATGTATCTCCCCACATTCGATGGTTCATCCAAGTGCATGGATAGACCTTGGGTTGAGAATTTAGATACATATTTTCAACTTAGCCAGATGATTGAGGTGGAAGCCATCAAAATGGATCTCTTACACTTGGAGGGAGAGGCGCAGAATTGGTGGTTCCATGGGTTGACCACAATATGCCATGCTAGTGTGACTTCCTATGAGGACTTCACATGGATGGTTTTGGAGTCTTTTGATAGGAGGATCCGAAGACATTTCATAGAGCTGACCCAACTCAAGTAGACAAGCAACCCTAAGAATTACATATCAAAGTTCTTGAGGGTGTCGGTGATGGCACTGGACTTGTTAAATGCTAGGAAGGTCTACACCTTTGTGGAGGGTTTGGTTGAGCCCTTGCGTGGGCTAGTGAGGGCAAGAAAACCCACCACTCTATAGGAGGCAGTGAATCACACAAGGGATTTGTGGGATGTAATTCCCAAGACTAGGCCACAAATTCCACCACGAGCTCATTTCCCACAGAGGGGTCGAGACACTAGACCCCAACCACAGAGAGATATTCAGGGGCATGGATAGCTAGATGAAGAGACCAGGAGGGACCTCCATAAGAGAAAGTTGTGCTTCACTTTTCATGAGCCATGGTCACTTGGGCATATGTGTACCAAGGGCAAGGCCCATTATATAGAGGTGTTTTCTGACAGTGAGTCGGAGGATGGTTTGAAGCAGGAGGATGATGTAGGAGGTTGTGAGTTACAGACCATTGAAGGTAGCAGATGAAGAGGAGCACCACCCTCACTTGATGGAGACTTATTCAAACCCATTGGAGTGGTCATTGCTTCACTGAGGGGAGTCCCCATGCATCTCATGTTGAGGATCAAGGGCATAGTGCAGGGACAACGTGTGGTAGTTTTCATGGAAAGTGGGACAACACACAACTTTATTGATGCCCAAATGGTGAAGCGGAGAGGTATACAAACTTAGAGCGTTGAGGGGTTTTCAGTCTTGGTCCCTGGAGAGAGGACTATGTAGTGCACCTGGTATTGTCCCTATTTTGAAAGTGACAATGTGAAATTACTCTATGATCGATCACTTCTTTGTGATCGATTTTCTAAACCCCAACATAGTCATGGGTGTTCAGTGGCTCTACTCCTTGGGACAAGTCACTATAGGTGGAAGAAGTTGGAGATGGAGTTCATGGGGCCAGATGGGAAGTTGGTGTTGCTAAAAGGGATGCATTCATACCCACCACAGACGGTGTCATCACATCGGATGGACGCTGACTTGCGACATGGGGACATAGAATGGGCAATGGAGTTCTCGATTACAGAGGCAAGGACTCAGTCGCGGCTAGTACACTCAAATCAGGAGATATTTGACAGATACCCAACAGTTTTTGGAGATATTCCTCTGGGCTGATGACCACTTGACCGGGTGAGCACACGATTGAATTAGATAACCACTCCATACCGACATCCCAAGGCTTATCGGGTTGAGATTGAGCAATCCATACATGAGTTGTTGGCCTTAGGGAACATTAGGCCTAGTTAGAGTCCCTTCGCTTCTTCAATTGTGCTGGTGAAGAATAAGGATGGGACCCTTTGCATGTGTATTGACTACTGGGCCTTGAACAAGAAGACACTGAAAAATTTGTACCTGATTCCATGCATAAATGAGCTAATGGAAAAGCTTAGAGGAGCTAAATACTTCTCTAAGATTTATTTACACTCAGGCTACCACTAGATCAAAGTTTGGGAGCAGGACATCTTGAAGATAGCTTTCTGATACCACTATGGGAATTTTGAGTTTTTGGTGATGCCCTTTAGGCTAACCAATGCCCCTGCTACTTTCTAGTCTTGCATGAACCACGTGTTTCATAAGAAGCTTCGTAGGTTTGTGCTAGTTTTCTTGGATGACATCTTGATCTATAGTAAGACTTGGAAGGAGCACTTTAGGCATTTGGAGGAGGTTCTTCGTATTCTTGAGGAGCAGCAGTTATATGCCAAGGTGTCCAAATGTGAGTCTGGACTGACAGAGATGTTATACCTTGGCCACATCATCGGAGAGGATGGGGTGTGTGCACCAGGAGAAGATCAAGGCCATACTGGATTGGCCTACTCCCAGGAGTGTGGCTAAGATACGGGATTTTTGGGCATCTGCACCTATCATAGGAAGTTCGTGAAGGGGTTTTGACAATTTGCAACACCCCTCACCAATTTGACCAAGAAAGGTGTGTTTGAGTGGACATATGTAGCACAGGGGGCTCTTAAGTGTCTCAAACATGTGATGAGTAGTTGTCTGGTGTTAGTGTTTCCAAACTTTTCATAGCCATTTGTACTGGAGTGTGATGTGTCTAGTGAGGGCGTTAGGTTTGATTTGATGTAGGGTGGGTACACCATAACATTTGAGAGTCAGAAACTCCATAGTCAAGAGAGGCTCTATTCTATATATGACAAGGAGGTGTTGGCCATCATGCATGCGTTAGCCAAATTTTGATAGTATCTGGTGGGCAACAGGTTCAGGGTGAAGACTAACCACAACAGTCTTCAGTTCTTTTTGGAGGAGAGGTAGCTCAACGAGAAGCGACAAAAGTGGGTCAACAAGATCAAGGCCTACAATTTTGACATAGAGTATGTCAAGGTAAAGTAGAATGTAGTAGTTGATGCTTTATCTAGGTGGGCCGCGACATTATCCCTCATGAGTATCTACCAAGATTGGTGGGAATAGTTACTAGTATAGTACTTTAAGGACAGGCAGGCTTGTGAGATCCTAGATGGCACCCATGCATATGATCAGTTCCGTGTGATGGATGAGGTGATTTAATACAAGAATCAGATCCATTTGGTACCTGGTTCGCAGTTGAGGGAGAGGATTATGCAGGTTGCGCATGACTCTCCACTAGCAGGACATCAGGGGTTCCTCAAGACATATAAAGCTATCTAGGAGTGTTTCATGTGGCGGGACCTCAAGGGGGATGTTTTGAGGCACACAGGAGTGTGATACTTGTCAGAGGAATAAGGGAGAGAAAACACACCCCACAAGATTACTACAGCTTCTTTCCATTTCTGAGAGGAAATGGGAGAGTATATCTATGAATTTTATTATAGGGCTACCAACAACACATGAGTGGGACTGCATATATGTAGTGGTCGAAGGGTTGACAAAGTACTCCCATTTCTTCCTCTTACCCTCTCGGTCATCAGGTTCATAGGTGCCATAGTTGTTTTTCGAGGAGGTGTACAGGTTGCATGGTCTCTCGAAGACCATAGTGAGTGACAGGGATAGCCAATTTATGAGGGGATTCTGGCATGAGTTGTTTCAGTTTGTAGGGACTGAGCTCACACCCAATGTCAGTTATCACCCACAAACTAATGGCCAGACAAAGATTGTGAACAAGTTGTTGGAGGGGTACTTGCGCAACTATGTGACTAAGCAGCAGCATCCATGGGTGAAGTTGCTTCACCTTAGAGAGTACCGCTACAACACCATGCTCCACATGTCAATAGGTATGTCTCCGTTTCATGCTCGGTATGGTTATGATGCACTGACATTTGATTATTTGGTGTTTAGAGACAACAAGGCCTCAAGGGCCAAAGATTAGATTAGGAGAGTTGAGACATCCTTAGGGCACTCAAGGATAATTTATAGACATCCCAAAATAAGTAGAAGATCTACGCAGATAGGAACAGGGTTGAGAGGCATTTTGAGGTTGGGGACTTAGTTTTTCTTAGACTCCAACCATATTGGCAGTCCACTCTGAAACAGAAGGGAGCTAAGAAGCTCAAACCACATTCATATGGCCCTTAAAGGGTGACCAGGTGGGTTGGAGAAGTGACCTACGAGTTGGAGCTTCCACTTGGGAGAAAAGTGCACTATGTATTTCATGTATCATGCTTGAAAAAGGCTCTGGGACAACAAGTGATAGCGTATACTAATTTTCCCCCTTTAGATGATGAGGGGCATTTGGTGTTGTTGGCGGAGGCTATTTTGGAGGTAAGAGAGAGTAGGCTCAAGAACAGAACGGTTCGAGAGTTTCTAGTGAAGTAGATGGACTTTCCAGAGGAGGATGTCACTTGGGAAGGGTAACAGGGGCTCTAGCATCCATCACTGCAGTTTCTTCAAGACAAGCAACATTTTGGGTGGGGAGGACTGTGATATTCCCACTTGGAAATTTTGCTTAGTAAATTAGGACCGCACTTGGGATTTTTGGCTTAAGGAGGCTCCAACATAGGGAAAGGAGGCAAAACAAATTCCTAGTGGAAGGTGGGGGCCACCCCAAGAGGAATATGCACCCTTGGAGAAAAACGCACTTGTGGAGAGAGAGGGGGAAAAAGGGGTCAATGTATGAGGTCCACATGGAGAGACAGAGAGCTCAAGGATAAATAGGATGAGAAGGCATCATTTTGGGACTTTTGATCATTTGAAAAACAAACTCTCTTGTACGCTTGAGTAGTTAAGTCAAGTCTGCTACTGTTGTTCAACAGACAAGATTTCTTAGGGTAGATCTCAACTCCTCCTTCGGTGGACTTCGAGTGCCACCTTATGGGAGCCTTTTTTACATTTGTAGATTTGTTCTAGAAGAATTCCACAGTGAGATTCAAGCTACTTTGGAGAAAACTAGCCGCAAAAAGGGACCACACACTCTTGTGAGGAGAGAACTTCATGGCAAAGTTAGTTCCAGGAAATTAGAGGCACATTTATTTGGTATTTAGCAGCTTTTTTGTAGGGGTTGGTAGGTAGATTGGGTGGCCATTCTTCGGGTTGAATTTCTTCTTCTTGGGCATGCACAGAGGTGGCTTGACTAGGATTGAGCAGTCACTAGAGGAGTGCATTAGTTGTGGAGGCTTGATCGCGGTAACTATTTTGGATGCCTTTGGCAGCAGATTATTAGGTGGTACAAATTGCCCAGTTGGAGGAGGAACTCACACTAATTGGGGGTAATTTCAGAAGCTTGGAACTAGGCCCAACCATTTATGGGTCTTTGTGGGTTTGGTGAGGAGAGCCCACTTAATTTTGTAGAATTTTCTAAGCACTCTAGTAGGGTCAAATAGCAGTTCCTTTCCATCCAAAAACATGAGATTTCCAAGGCCAGCACAAAGCTTGAAGAGGAACTACTTTCTAGCATCCGGGCATCACATTTTCTCACTTGGGGTTTGTCTAACTTGCTTTAGCAAGCCTAGGTGCGCATATTCCATACATATATTGTACACTCTTATTTGATAATAAAATAGCTCACCTTGGCGCAGTTTTTCGCTAAATTTATGGGTGTCTAATTGCATGTTGAATTTTTGTGTTGTATGTGGTGTTTTTGTTTTGATTATCAGTGTTGATTCCTATGAGGGATATTACAAAATAATACTTGGAGGTTAAATACCCCATAGAGAGGGCATGTGTCATGGATGGATGTCATGCTCATAGTGCTTGAAGTTTAGAATGCCCATTTTCATTTGTAAGGACCTTATTTTTATTTTCAACCATGGTTTAGGCCCTTGGACCAATCACTAATGCCCAAAACCAATTAATAGTGAAAATATCAAACTTAGAGGACAAAGATCTTGTAAAAAGGTCCTAAGACCCATGCATGGTATGAAAATTATCATAATAATACCCATAACTGGCCAAGAAGCTAATGGTTTGGATTTTTGTGTGGTGTTTTGAGGCCTATTTTAGGGATTAGGGCCATAGAAACTTCTTTTTAAGCTCAAATATTAATAGCTATGTCTTGTGTGAGAAACATCACAGTGATATCCATATCCATATCCTAAGGTTTTTGTTGTGGTTTGAGGATTATTTTGTGTTCCACAAAGCCTGTAAGATTCATTTAGAAATTAAAAACCTTATTTTCTCTCATAATCATGGTTAAGGTCTTGAGATCTATCCTACCATAGAAAAATTCCTAATGGTTCCTCTATCCCACTCACATGTAAAATAGCCCTTTTATAGGGTTTATGTTGCAGTTCAACTCCTTGATCATTACCTATTCACCCAAGATTCTTCCTTTATAGTATAATTTTGAGAAATTTTCCTTCAATTCTGATTAAGGCCTTGAGACCCATCTTTGATGCACAAAACATCATAATGGTACCCATATCTCACTTGAAGGAATATGATCCCCTATAGAGATATGTTATGTGGTATTTGACATCGGTTATGGACCTTGATACCTAAATACATCATTAGGTCAAAAGGGCCTTACTTTCCTTCCTTAAACATGACCAATGCCATAAGGTCCATCCATAACGTGTAAGATATAATGGTACCATATTGAACTTGGAAGCTAAAGATCACCTCTAAGGGTTTTATGTCATATTTTAAGATCATGTAAATGGTTAATGAGCTCTATGGATCCATTTAAGGTGTAAATCTATATATTCCTCCCTTGACCCATCCATTTGCACCAAAAACTCTTGATCACATCCATATCTCATTTGTATGTGAAAGATCCACTTTAAATGGTCCATATTATGGTTTGAGGCCTTGATCATAGCTCATTTTCTCAAGAATATTAATTTAGGGATTAATTCCATCAATTTCTCCCATGACCATGATTTGATGCCCGTATTTCATCCATAAAACCTCATATTGGTTCATGTATCCCACTCTAAGGAAAATGATCTCGTATATGAGGCATGCACTATTGTTTATGACCTCACTTGTGGCCCTTGGTCCCTGAAAGCTTCATCTAGAGACTAAGAGCCTTATTTTCCTCTCATACCCATTAGTGATGCCTTGAGACCCATCCCTACTATTAAAGTCAATTCAAGGTAGCCATACTCTACATGGGGACTAAGTATCCCATTTATGGGTCCCATGTGGTGGTTGGAAACCTTGCTCATGGCCCATGAACCTTAGAAGCTTCACCAAGAGTCTAATTCCCATATTTTTCTCCACTTACAATGGTAAATTCCTTGAAACCCATCACTTGTGTGAAAAACCTTTGAAGAAAACCCATATTACCATTAGAGATTGAACATCCCTATTAAGGGGACTATGTTGGGGTTTGAGGTATTAATATAGCCTAGACATTCAATTTCTATTTTATTGAATTTGAGAAAGTATTGATGTAGAAACGTAAAAGGATCATAATGTAATAACACTTCAAACTTAAATCTAAAAATAGATGTCATGGTAGAAAGTTACTAAAAATTACTAAAATAATTTTATTTTTCTAATAGTAAAACATGTTTTAGAATATGTATGTGTATTTCTTAAGCATTTGCTCATTCTATAATGTGTGCATATTATTTTCTATTCTATTTAAATTATTAATTGTACTATGTAATCCTATTTTCATTAATCTGTGATAAAATAGTTTGAACTAAGATTAATGATTACCTTCTTTAGGAAAGAAACATGGAAGACTAGATGTACACATGAAGATGGAGGCAATTCTAATTTGTATGCCATACTTCCAATATTTTGCAACACCTTATAGGGACTATAATACTTAGTTGTTAATTTATTGTCCTTCTTTTGTTTCTTGAGGGACATAAGTTTGTAGTCTCAAAAATACTCAATTCCCCACTTAAAATTCCCTCTGGCTACAAACTTTATCTTGTTGTTTCATCATATTTTGTGTTTTAAACAAGTTTTCCTTCAATAGTTTGAGAACCTCTTTTTGGCACATTATGTGGTGTTCCACCTCTTGAACCTTTACTTTCCCTTTCTAGGGTGATGTGATGGATAGTAGGTGATATACATAAAGTTGTGTAAATGGGACATATTTTATGAAGTATGGAGGGAAGTATTGTGCCACCATTACGCCAAGGGAAACCACTTTACCCGTTGTGTTTGTTTATCAAATGAAAATCAATGAAGATATTCTTAAAGACATCTATTCACAATCCTATTTTTTCATTGGATTGAAGATGATAAGAGGAGCTATAAGCCAATTGAGCACCCAAAAAAGAAAACCATTTAGTCTAAAAATTTCCAATGAAAATTGAATTTTTTTCACTTACAATAATATCTTGGATTCCATGTAGCTTATAAATATTATACTAAAAGGATGAGAATGAGAGAAAAAGTGGGCATACTTTATGAGTTGATCTGAGTTGATCTATTATTACCAATATGACTTTCTCTCCTTCATACTTGGGTAGATCTATAATACAATCCATTCAAATCTCTTCCGAACATTGACTTTGTATAGGTAATGGCCACTGAGGAGACATGAGATCGTAATTGTCTCTCCATATTTTGTTGGAAGATCACACATTCAACCACAAACTTTTCAACATCAGTTTTAAGACCTTACCAAAAAAAAAAAAATCCTTCGTGATCCTATGCTAAGTTTTCTAGAACAACTAAAGTCCTCCTACATGAGAAGCGACTAACTCCTAAATAACTTTATGTTTGGTTTGGGAATTCTTGCATAAATATAGGTGACCTTGTTACAACAACAAATCATTCTTCCACACAAATTTATTTAATTTTCTTGGGTCCTTTTCCAATTGTTAAATGAGCTTGCAGATGTTTTGATCTTAGTGTAATTCTATCATTTCTTCTTCCACCCAATTATATTCTAGAATTAAAATAGCACATAGTAAACCTCTATTTCTTCTTCTTTTCTTGGAAATATGTTTCCCATCATTTTTTGTTTTCCTTTCTTATAGATAATTTTATAGCCATAACCTAGCATCTTTTTAACCCATTTTGATTTCATTTTGATTTCATTTTCTGAAGGTAATAAATGTTCTAAGAAATTCTCCAAAATATCATGATTTATTTTCACCTTGAATTGTCTTCATATTAAGTGTTGGTGTCATTTCTTAACTACATGTAATATGGCCAACATTTCGTTTTCATAGATGGGTTTAAGTAAGCTATTTCAATTAATCTAGCCTCTTTCAAAAGCAAGGGGTCTTCCTTCTTGCATTAAAATTTTACTAATGCAATGTTTGAGGCATCAAACTCCACAAGAAAGGGTATTGTGAAGTTAGGCATGACCAAGATGGGATTTGTACACATAGCTTTCTTAAAATTTTCAAATATTTGGTTGCTTCTTAAGTACAAGAAAATCCATTATTTTTTTAATAACATTATTAAAGGTGCTACCATTTTTCCATATTTGTTGATAAACTTGTGAGATTAGCTTATAAATGCTAAGAATACTCTGATTATTCAATTTTGTTGGGAATTAACCATTCCATCATCACTTTAATTTCGTTAGGGTCCACTTTGACACCTTCATGAGATGCAATATGACACAATATTCCACTTCTTAAACCTCAAAGGCAGGCTTTGAGAGCTTCACATATAATTTTTGCTATTCCAATAACTTTGAAACCTTGTCCACATGTTGTACATGCTCTTCCCAAGATTTGTTGTAGACTTATATATCCTCCAAAAATATTGAAACAAATTTTTTGAGGAAGGGTTTGAAAGTGGAATTCAAGTTTTGAAATGTTGAAGGTACATTAGTAAGGCTATATGGCATTACCAATAACTCATAATGGCCATCATGTTTTGTAAAGGTTGCCTTGGTGATGTCTTCTTGCTTCATTATTATTTGATAATATTTAGAATGAAGATCCAACTTAGTAAAGAAAATTGCACCTTTCAATTCATCTAATAATCCATCACTAACAGGAATACAGAACTAGTCTCTAATGGTGATTTTGTTGAAATGTCTATAATATTGACACATATGCCTCAAACCATCCTTTTCTTTTTCATCATCACTACTTTGGATAGGTTGAATGATGCCAACCTCTAACATTTCATGAATCATATGCTCTGTCTCACTCTTTTGTGCATATGTGCATCTATAAGATCTAATCATAGGTGGTACACTTCTTGATTTCTAATGAATAACATATTCATGATCTCGAGTAGGTGGAAGGCCCTTAGGAATCTCTCCAAATACCTTGGAATGATTGTGAATAATTTTTTGGATATATACTAAAGTAGAGGTGTAAATGTTTAAACATCTAGTGAGCACAATCGTGCAATTGCACCATGGTGTCATGTTTTGAGTAGTTTTGTCATGTTATTAGAGTGTATCACTTTAGAAGGTTTTCATTGGATACCTTTAAGTTTAATTTCCTTATTTTAGAAGGACATTTTGATGAAATATTCTTGAAAATTAAGGCTTATTACTCCCAATGATGATAACCATTGGACTCCTTACATACAATTATCAACCCCAGCTGGATTATAATCGTAAGGCTATCAAATAAATACTCCCTTATATTAAGCTTAATACCATGGAACTTCCTTGAACACTTTATGATACCTTCATCTACAATAATTACTTGAATATATGGTATTAGAAATACAAAACAATTGAGAAGTTTTGCTAATTTTGAATTTATGAAGTTATGGGTACTACTAAAATCAATCGATACTATTACCCCCCTTTTCTTTTTTATATATCCTTCTATTTGGAAGGTTTGTGGATTATAGATGCTAGCCAATGCATGAAAAAATATGGCTGTAGTGGTCTCTTCCAGTTCCATATGTTGAGACGGTTCAAATTCATGATCTTCTTCCTTTTCATAATCTATGTAGAATAATTAATTCTCTGCATTTATGACCTTGTTGTGACATCTACAACAACCCCCATTTTTATGTAAATAAATAATGGGGACCTTGTTAAAAAAAATTATAATACCCCAATTTTTATGCAAATAAATAATGGGGACCTTATTTAAAAAATTATAATTTATTTGGTTTATGGATTTATTTCTTATATTTTTTACTATAAATATTGATAAGTTCATTTAAATCTATTTTGTTTCATAATGAGTTGCCTTTAGTGAGACTTTTTGGAAGCTTTTCCGGTCTAATTTCTCTAAAATCAGGAATTTATTGAAATCACATGCTTGATGGGCAACTCCTGCTATCCAGGAGTTTTCTAGGGTGCTGAATCCATATATATAGTCAAAAACCAGTTTAAATAACACAAATCGAGATTTCACCTCAATGTTTTTCTGGCACCAGAAAATCTAAAAAATCACACAAAAACAACTCCATTCCATAAATCCATAAAAAATATTAAATTTTAAATTCATTTTTAGATTTATTTTTTATTAATTCGGATCTAGATTAACCTTGAGTTGATAATTTTATTTATCCCCTGGATTTCTTGACCCCGGGATATTGTTTTCATGTCTTGTATTTGGTATTCGGATATCTGGTTCTTGTATGCAAAGAAACCTTTTGGTGATAATCTGGTATTTTCCATTAGTGCACTCTTTCTGGGATGTTTGGACCCCACATATATATATATATATTTTAATTTCGGGATATTTTCGTTTTAGAAATTATGATTGGTAGTTGTATATAAAGTTAAAGTTGTGTAATAAACGTATCGGGCATCCAGAACATGTATCCATCCCCGGATACTGAATTCACTTGTTATCAATATAGTATTTTATGGTATCTGGGATTCGGGCCAAAAGATAGCACCTGCTAATTGTTATACCCACATACCCAGATTCTTGGACCACCTTTTTAAGTCGATAAACCCACTTTTGAGTACTGTCTGGTATATGGGTCATACGAAGGGTGTTTACTCTTTCAAATACCAGGATACCCGGATAACCGAATATCGTATTAATTTTTAGTTAGTGTTAATTTTGATTAGGCGCTTAATTAATAATCCAGTCTAAAATAAAATATGGAATAGAATTTAGTTTTTGTTAAGTGTTTCCATTTGTACATAAACATATATGCATCCAAGTCATTGGGTGAGGAATCAAACAAAGACTGGTGCGAATGCCCAGATAATCGGATACCCGCAGGCAATTTTCATTAAGTTGCTAGGTTATTTAATGAAATATTTGATGTGCATTTAAGCCATAGTAGGCACCAACATTTATTTTCCTTCGAGAATTTTATAGGTAATTTTGCATGTCTTAGAAAACTAAAAGGCATTCCCTCCTTTTGTGAGAACAGCTCTAAAAATATGATTGTTTAAGAATTGTAATTTGCTGCCAAAATTTCAGAAGATAATTGTTTTCCAATTTGCATAGTTTTAGTAAGACTCTCACTAAGTTGTTTTTTTTCTATTTTGTTTTGAATTCTAGAATGAATGATTTTTTCTTATTTTTATTGTTTTCTTTACACAGGTAATATGGGAAGATTTAAGCCTTGAGGGTTAGTTCAATTGGTCGAGTCTCGTTGTTAAAATAACCTTTGTTATTGAGAGGTCACAAATTCAATTCTCTTAACACTCTCAGGGTCAGGGTTTGTGACTGAGCTGGAAGGAAATAATGTCTTCAGGTGGATCTTCTTGGTACAAATATTTTTGTGTATGTAGCAGACACCGATATCTGGAGTCTGTGAATCACATAGAAAAAAAGGTAATATGGGAAAAAAAGGTTAAGAATGACGCCCTATTGTATAAAGCCCCAAGGAAAAGTTGAAAGCATAGGAACTAGATGTAGAGATCTTTGAGGAAAAGAACTTGAATTCAACATTTTACTCAGATGCCGCATAGAAAACCATATCAATAGGGGCCATACCATGGGAAGAAATATTTGAGATTTTTGAGAAAGACGTCGAAAAATGCCATGAGAGAAGTAGCTATGAAGAGGATTTAGGTTCATCCTCAGATGATTTTATCAATATTAAAAGAACTAAGCTACACAATATTGCAACAAGGCCAACCATGTTATTGTAATATGATGTGGTAAGTTGGGTCATAGCCCATGTTGATATTAGAACTTGTACTATTGTTAATGATGCGAAACAAGTTGTAGGGTCATGGAGACTTGAGGTTTTATACAAGTTATATAAATTGGAGCCTGCTGAAATTTTCCTAAACAAAGAATATATGTTTTCTTTTGAGAAAGAGATGCTCATCAAAGAAAATATTGATTCAGATTTGTGTATAAGAGATTGGATACTAGATTCAATTGGTTTCGAAACCAAAGCAAACAAACTTTACCCAACTAGGCTTTTTAAAATCCACATTTCTTTGTTGTAATTATGTTAGCTATACTATATGGCGATTTGGATCTTGAATATTTTAAATTGGATTGGGTTCCCTTTTTTTATGGGATTGTGGAGAAATGAAAAATATTTAACTAGGAAAACATTCCCTCCTAGAATATAGCATATGCCATCGAACTATCTGAGGCATCCCCACCAAGTTTGGGCTAGGATTGTATATGTCAACATATCTTTTAAATGTTGTGGTGGCCATTTCCTAATTTCTAGTAATGAAAGCGAATTGGTCATTAAGTTATCACCCGATTCAAGTTTCTATTCTATTCTCTAGGATAGTGAATATAAAAATCACTTTTATGACATCTGTGTTGGAATTATGATTACACTAAGGGGGGGAAGGGGGGTGAATCACTGTAATGGAAAATTTAACCTATTTAAACAATATCACAACTTATCATAACTGAAAGCATAATAGTGCATCAATAAAATCAATCATCACATAAATACACATGAACACCATATACGTGGAAACTGTTGCAGGATAAAACAACAAATCTTCTTATCTTCTTCAATATTTTATTACATCAATTTGCAAGGACGAACTTGCTAGAGGCACCAATCCCAAAAATTAGTTTGCAAGCACCAACCCATGAAAATATGCTAGCACCAACGTGTTGTAGGCTTCAAATCAATGTATGCACCAACTTGATGTAGGATCTAACCCGATGGGGGGACCCACCTCTAAAATTTGCAAGCACCAACTTGTTGTAGGCTCCAACTTGATTGAGGGACCAACCTTTGGAATCAATTTGCAAGCATCAACTTGCTATAGGCTTCAACCTCATGAGCCACCAAACTCCTTCACCATAACATAGTGGACCACTTTTCACAATAGTTCAAGTTGGATCCACAAGCTCAAAATACAATAAATTCCCCTTACAAATATGATCATATCAATGCAACCTCACCTTGTTCTTCAATCATCAATTAGTAGCGTCTTCCTCATTTCTCATACTGATTACTAAGAATAAGATTGTTCATAGGCCCCAAAGTATAAATAATTATAGCCTCTTGCCCTAAAAAAATTGTCTTCATGACTTTTAATGTCCCCCTTTTAGATCACAAAAAATTCTTGCAATTTTCCATTTTTCAAAAATCAATTTGGGCCTCAAAACGACCCATAAAACATTATAAAATTTAACATTTAGATAGATTAACCCTAATGGGTACACATATTCTACCTTTTTGATCTATGATCAACAAAAGGCACTTCTTAGCGCACACTCGGCAAAATGTACCTCACTGGTTTTATAGAGTGCACTTATGAGGTTTGATAGAATGCACTTCTTCATGTGCTAGTTCCAAACACCACAAAAAAAAATTAACCTTGGCCAATCCAACTGAACTCAAACATGTGCCCACTACAAAGAAAAATAAGCTTGAAACCAACTTGCTATGTGCTATTTTTACATAGTCTCGCCCTGCAAAATATATATATATATGTGTGTGTGTGTGTGTTATCAAAACACCAACCACGAAACAAGAAACATGCCACAAGCTCGATCACGTGACCACAAAACTGCAACACAACTTTCAAACCATGAAGCCACACATATATTGTCTCACAATTGTACCAAATGAATTATTTCATACAATGCCATCAATTTAGCTGACCAATATAATCAGTTCATGTGATCGAGACTCAACACATTTATTATTTCTCATGTGATAGTGCCATATGACCTAGGCCTAAGTGTCCATGGTAAATTTATCTTTGTCATCAGCATGACATCAATGTGCCATGTAGCACCCTTTGGGGTGTGCCACATGTCAACCAAAATTGGCCCTCAAAACCTCCTATGTGGCATGCCACATGTCCATGTCATCAAGCTGACATGTCACCCATTCTACAACATCACCCATGCCACATGTTTAGGTTATATTATGTATCGTGTAAATGACATGTATGTCTGTTATTCAGCGATGTTAGAAATTGGTCCCACTAGGTTGAAACATATATTCTGTTGGATCTACTACGTCAATCATGATGTAAAACGTACCACATTAAATTATATCAAAATTTCCACATCAACATATATCATGCTAGACCATTGGACTTTCCATGACGTCGGGCCTTCCTCATCAAACGTTGGACCCGCCATATATATACATTATCATTCATTAATAATATGTGTTGCCTCATTCTATGTGTGGTAAGCCATGTGGGATGGGGGTTATACCCTCATAGTTGCCATGTGGAACCACAACACAACCCAACCAAATATACTAGTTAAAGCTCATGCATGTTCAAATAAATACCACCATTGATCCCCCAAGCTGGACTAATCCACTGGTAAAGATGTACACAACTAATGAATTTGTGGTTTGACCCATTTTTCTCTATTATGAACTTGTTTGACTTCAAAGTGGTGTTTCTCTTTATTCATTGGTAGTTTGACCAAGTTCTATATATCGACGGAAAGCTCTCAGAGGGGACTATCTAACCAAACCATTTACACACTTGTTTGAACAACATAACTCTAACAAATGCTCAATAATATTTAGAATTTGAGCATTAATGACAATACATTTTCCAACGACAACCCACCCCCCCCCCTTGTAATTGATGGCAACAACACGCAACATTGATGGTCATTGAGGACAAAACTCCCCCTATCATCCTGCAATAAAATATATCTTCATGATATAGTCAATTTTTGCTATCTATTCCTCTTTGACATCAATGGAAAATGGACCCATTGATAATGATTACTCATCCAATGAACAATGATGTACAATTACCCTTTTGAAGTTACTACTTTTTCTTGTGGACCTATTCCCCCCATGAATGGGTTCTCCCCCTGTGAATAAAATATCATCCTATAAATGCTTCCTGTCATATGGCTATATTCATACTCCTCCTGTGAATAGGATGGAATTTATCCCTATACTCCTTATACATTTAAAATATCACCTCCAAGTAATCAGAAAATCATCTACAAAAATCCCCAAACTACTCAACTACTCTTTCTAATAATTGTTCCTCCTATGTCTGGGCCCCTTCAATCTTTTGCATTCATATTGCATATTGTTTGTTCTTCAAGTTCCATCTCAATTACACAAATATACTTGAAGAAGCCTTCACTAATGGATTAGATTTAAGTGATCAAATGTATCATTGGATCTTCATGTTTCCTTCTCCATGCTTTGGTGATATTTATTGAGTTAGCAGAGAAACCTTCTTCCTTGAACCATCTCATGTTAATCTTACAATCACAGGTTATATGCCCTTCATTGTGACATTTATAGCATTTTGTGTTGAACTTGAATAATAGAAAAAATAATTCATATTTCCTATTGTTACAACTTCTTATTTGACTGCCCATATATTTGTTCCTCGAAGTTCGATAATAGCCTCCATTTATGATATAATGATTCATGGCATAGGTACTACAATCCCTTGATTTATGTCCAAATCTTATACATGAGAAATAGCGACCAAAAAATATATTTTGATACTTGGCCGAGTGGAGTTATCTTGATGATGTATTTCTTCTGAAGTTGTTCTGCATTGGAATAGATTCATCTATTTTTCATCCTCAACTCTTATTCCAATACTCCCTATAGATCCCTTGTTTGGATTAGAATGAACTCCTCGTGTAGTATAATTTTTGAACTCATCCTGGTTTCTTTCTTGCTCTAACTGAATTTATGAGAATAATTTTTATTCTTTATTTCTCCTTGACTATTGCTTGTCTTTTTGAAGTGGGTATGCTTATGTTAATCCTTTTCTTGAATGGTGTATTCAATTGTATTACTACTAGATCCTATGAATGTATTGGCATAGCTCTTTGTTTGTTCTCCATTTGTTGCACTTGAGCGTGATTCATCTTTGGATATCTTATGATATTCCTTATAATCAAGGCCTATTTGATGAGGGAAGCTCTTCTTGTTGATAATTGTGTCTAGAGTTTTGGTTCCTTTGACCAACTTCAAATTCTAATTTTCTTTTGCTAAATCCTTCTTTGTAGATGCAACTTCCACTTCTAGTTTTCCTCATTCTTGCAACTTTATTTAAGTTTATTCACCAAAGCATCCTCAATTATTTTAGATTCTTCTAGTTGTGTCCTCAGAATAGTAGCATCATGATTCATATTTCTAACATGTTCTAGGTGTGATTACATGGTCTTCTTATCCTTTTAAATTAATTTTTTAGAATAATTGAAGACTCTTCAAAGTCATGCCCTTTCTTTTCATACTCCATCAGTTGATTATTAGATTTTTCTAGTTCATATTTCAAAGAGATAATCTCATCTTCTAAAGCCTCACAATGACCTTATATTTCTTTTATTTCTGTCTACCTCACTTCTTCCATCATTCTTGCTTCTTCTATTTGGGCCGTTAAAGTAGAATTTTCTTGGTCCTAATTTTCATATTTATTCAAAAACTCCTTCTTTTTGTCTTCTTCTGAAAGCTTATTTATGAGTTCATCTTTACCTTCATAATTTTTGATTTCTTCTTTCAATTGAATAACCCTTTCCCTTAGAAACTTTTAATTCCTCTAAGACGCTTATAAATTCTCCTTCAAAATTTACCTCTCCTTTTACTTATTTTTTTGAGTAGCTAAACTCAATTAGATCAAGAATATCATATTCATCATCAATGACTGAATATGGACATCTAGAGGTATAGTGACCTTTAACACAATTGAAACAGTGTGGACTACCTAATTCCTCTTTTTCGCTACTTTCTACATCCATGGCCATGAAGAAAATGTTTTCTTTGGCATCTCCTTGTATTTCCATTACATATGATACATTGCTTGCATAATCACAATCCTTGATATGATTTGTATTCTTTTGAGATTGCTTCTTGTTGCTCTTCCCTTTATTGGCCTTAATTCGTTGGTTCTACCTTGTAGCTACTAGAGTACACCTCAAGGAACCTTGCTCTGATACTAATTGTTGGAATTATGATTACACTAAGACATCGAGGAGTTAGGGTGTGTTGAATTAATGTAATGGAAAATTTAACCGATTTAAATAATATCACAATTTATCATAACTGAAATCATAACGGTGCGTTAATAAAATCAATCATCACATCAATACACATAAACACTAGATATACGTGGAAACCCTTGCGGGAAAAAACTACATCTTCTTCAATCTTTTATTACATCAATTTGCAGGCACCTACCCCCAGAAATATGCAAGCACCAACTTGTTGTAAGCTTTAACTTGATGTAGGAACCAACTTCGTGTAGGCTCCATCTTGGTGAAGGAACCTGCCTCCAAAATATGAAAGCAACAACTTGTTGTAGGCTCCAACTTGATAAAGACACTAACCTATCGAATCAATTTGCAGGCACCAATTTGTTGTAGGATATGCCCCTTACAAATTTGATCACATCAATGCAACCTCACGTGTTCTTCAATCATCAATTAGTAGCATCTTCTTCATTTCTCGTTCTGATAATCAAGACTAATCCTATTCATAGGACTCAAACTATTGTGCCAACAATAAAACAATTGTATCCCCTTTCCCTAAAAAATTGTCTTCATGACTTTTCATGTCCCCCTTTTAGATAAAAAAAAATCGTGCCATTTGCCCCTTTTCAAAAATCAATTTTGGCCTCAAAATGACCCATAAAATGTTATAAAAATTAACAATTCAATAGACTAACCCGAATGGGTCAACATCATGTACCTTTATGATCCATGGTCAACAGAATGCACTTCTCGGTGTACACTCAAAAGAGTGTACCCCACCAATTTGATAGAGTACACTTCTCAGGTTTAATAAAATGCACTTCTCAGTGCAATAGTACCAAACACCAAAAAAAAAAAAAACCTCGACAAATCCAACTATACTCAAACCCATGCCCATTGCAAAGAAAAATAGGTTGAACACCAACTCGGTTATATGTTATGTCCACATAGCGTAGCCCTACGAAATATGTGTGTGTGTGTGTGTGTTATCAAACCATAGACCATGGAACAAGAAACATGCTTGGAGCTCGATTATGTGAGCACATAATTGCAACAGAACTTTCAAACCACGAAGCAACACATATATTGTTCCATAATTGTGTCAAATGAATGATTTTCTACCATGTCTTTGAGACGCATATATATACATGTGGCGGGAGGTGGCGGGGGGGGACTTATAGGGCTGACCCATTCCGTCAACCATCAATGGAGTTGACCAATATGACTAGATCATGTGACTACGACCATAAAAAAAATATTTCTCATGTGATAGTGCCAAATGAACTGGGCCTAGGTGTCCATGGTCAATTGATTATTGTAGTTAGTGTGACGTCATTGTGCCACGTGGAATCATTTTAATGGTCCCATGTGTCACCCAAAATTATCCCTATTGACCACTCAAACCCACTTGTTTAACATGCCATGTTTCCATGTAATTAGGATGACACATCACCCATTCTGCCACATCATCCATGCCACATGTATGGGATATTTTGTGTAGATGAAGTGTGTATCTTTTATTCGGCCACATCAATTATTACTCCTATTGGGTAAAAACATATATTACATTGGATCCACTATGTCAATCATGACATAAATCTTGAACGCCAAACATATATTATATAAATCTTGCCATGTAAACATATATCACGTCGAACCACTAGACCTACCACATCAAACATTGGACCTTCCATCCATATATATATATATATATATATATTACCATTGGTTGAAAATATTTGTTGCCCTATTTTGTTTGTGGTAAGCCATGTGGGATGGGGGTCGCACCCTCATGGTTCCCATGTGGAACCACAACACCGCCCAACCAAATTCACATGTTAAAACTCATGCATGTTTAAACAAATACCACTATTGATCACCCAAGCTAGATTGATTTGTTGGCAAAGATGTGAATTAGTTAATGAATTTGGGGTTTGACCCCTTTTTCTCCATTACAAACTTGCTTGACTTAAAATTGGTGTTTCTTATTATTCCTTAGGAGTTTGACTAAGAGTCATATATCGATGGAAAGCTCTTGGAGAGAATCATCCAACCAAAACATTTTCGCACATGTTTTAATGACATAACTCTAACAAATGCTTAATAATATTCAAGCTATCGCACCTCCTTTGACAACACTAATGCGACCCCAAATGCTAAATGATCTCCAAGTTATCATACATCATTTTGAATCAATGAAACAACATTGATTGTCATCAATGATAATACACTATCCATCAATTTGTGACAATTTCATGTTTCCACTTCATTAAATTCTATTTGGAAGACCTCCCCTAGCATCAACAAAGGAACTCAAGATGTATGAAAGGGGACTGGAGATTGGTTCATTGGTGAGAGATTTTATTACTTCAAAATATTTGGATGTCAAATAGGCCCCTATATATTGCCTAGGTTCATTCCTGACAATATTTCTCTAAGAGAGATAGCTTATCAAAAATATATTCATGGAATTACCAAACTATTGTGTAAGGATTCCAAAAGTCTTTGACCAAGTTTTCCATTAAAATTGGTCATCATTTTCTCAAAGATAAGGGCTATGTAGTAGTTGAAGAAAATAGACTAGATGAGGTTTGGATTCATTCAAATTTTTTTTTACATCTATGACCCAGATGACATGGTGAAAGTGCATCTCAAATCAATAATGTATTCCAAAATTTGTGTACATCAAGATCCACCTTTTGATTATCTTTAAAAAATGTTGCTTCTTTTGATGAAGTATGTTTTAGGGTTTTCTCTTTTATTAAACATGAGGAAAAGAAGAGTTTTCAAACATTCAGGCAAGAAATACATATGTTCTTTCTCGAATAAATGAGTGAAATTGTTGGTATTTCTCTTATGGAATTACAAGCAAAGGGAATCTATTAGCTCATCATTCCCTAATACTACTACTCAACCAATGGAAGGTTTGAGTCAAAGGGTTCAGAACATTAGTCAAGGGGAGATTTAGTAATATTAGAACTCCAAGTCTAGTGAAACAAAGTTTGCTACAGAAAGCTCTTTTCCAAAACAAAGGGAATAGGGATAGCATCAAGTTTAGAAAGGTCATCTTCAGCTATTGAAAAATGTGAGAATCTTCTTAGGGACATGATTCATAGGAAAAAGAAACTACATATAATGTTCATAAGAAAAAAGAAGAAATGCCATCAGATAAAGTAAATGAGTCAATGACGCACACTCAATAGATAAATCAAGAACATGATGTCTCTAATACTATGAGTATAGTCACTTCTGCTCAAATTACACAGGTGATTTCACCAGCCACCGTGATGACTCCATGGACAGTCAATAGTGATAAATTTTCATCGTTGTTATTTATAAATGTTGATCAATTGAAACTAGTGAAAGAAACAATAGTTCCATTAGGGGATTATTTTTTCATTTCTCAATAGAAAGTACTAGTCAAAAGATTCAAGACAGGAAAAATTGATGCATCTCTATCAAAAATTTCAGCAATCATGGCGTGGTAGCCTACTGGTCGACCAAAGGAAAAGGAAATAGAAACAACATCAGATCTAGGAGCTTTTGCTATAGCAAATGAGTGGTTTGTTAACAAATTATCCAATGCATTGTATAAGTGCTAAAGAAGAATTTAACAGGTGGAGGTTGAATCGAAAGGAATCATGATCAAACACGATGAGGAATGGGGAACCCATTTAAACAAATTACATGAAGGTTTTGTTCTAGCCATGAAAAAATAGAGGAAAAACAGAATAGTGTAAGGCTACAAGTAGAGGAGTAATCAAGGAAGCAATTGATTGAGACAGAGGAAAGGTATATTAAATAGTTGAAAGACTTGAAGCAGGTCCATTGAAGAGAAATAGGGATATTAAAATAAGAAGCAGAGGCCAGTACTCAAACTATTACTATTTCTTTCCAAATCCATATCACTTATCTGTAGGGATAGATAAAACATCTGAAGAAAGAGGTTATGCATGTGAATTTTTTTAAGAATCAAGCCATTGCAATAATTGATCAACTAAAGCAAGTAGAGTTAAATTTTTTCAATCAAATAAATATAATCTACAATTTCTATTATGACTTGCTAAAAATCACATACAGAGTTGATGTTCATATCAAGGATGATGATTTGACTTTAGACCAATTTGACAAAGTCACTATGTGGAAGAAGAAGAAAGAAGAATCTAAGGCAATTGGTAAACTTTCTGAAGAAGATAAAAAGGATGATGCAAACATTTTTTTAGAACAGAGAAAGTATCATTTATCAATCACCAAAGAATGGATTAAAAAAACATTAAATAAGTTCTACCACTTTCCTTCTTCATTCAATGCGTAAATTAGAACAGGGTAAGAAGAAATAGTCAAATTCTCCCAATTACTGGATGGAGCAACACCAATATTCAAATTTATTTCCAAATACCATGTAAATGGCTGAAGTAAATCTCAAAGGTTTTTTTCTAAATTAGAAGAAAAAAAGAGGTATGTGTTGAAGAGGATTGGTCAATTTCATATTAGTTTGGAGAGCATTGATCCTATACATTTGCCTTAAATCTAATATCTTTACTGTAAATGGGTAGAAAATTTTAAGGAGAAAGAAAAGGAAATAAATCCCTCTACGCCAGGAGAGGATTTGGTTTAGCTGGATGTACAGATGGAAGAAGAATAGAAATATATCAAAGATAAATATCAACCACGAAAAGGGATAGCGAGAGACAAAGTCCGGAGATTGCACTTAATTTGCAAGAATAAGTTTGAGATAAACAGGAAAATATATTTTTATTATTTTCTACTATTTATACAAATCTCTTTGTTGCAGAAAAGTTTGGAAATCATTGTCATGAATTAAAATTGATATTTGCTATCAGAAGTTGTGGATAAGTTTTTAAAACTGAGAAATTATTTAAGGAATCTTTGGTGTGGATGTAGAAGCGTATGTGAAATATTTTCATATATAAATCCTTACCTTTTCAGTTTCACGAATTCGAATTTGTTAAATTATTTCTTATTATGAATTTGGGTCTTCTTATTTATTTTCTTTAATCAAATTTGCATATGGTTTCCTCATCTATCTAAGATTTAAGCATGATTCCTGGTGCTTGAATATATCCAATGTTTTAGATCTGATATTTATATTGTTTTATTATTATTATTATTATTATTATTTTTTACTTCTCATGGGTAAGGTTAGGTTAGTTAATTTAATTTCTCTAATTTGGATTATAGAAGTGTATGTAAATAATCTTAAAAATAAAAAAAAAAAACAAAATATAGTTGTTAAGCTATCTTATTAGAGTACAAATTCTTGAGGTGGTTGACTAGGCTCGCATTTCGGTTAAAAAGACTACCATTTTGAATAGATGTAGTTTTTTTATAGGTGTTTTCCCCTGCTTGTTATTGGATTAATGCAAGCTTCCCAAATACCACCATTTTATTAACATTAGGTAGTTATTACTTATACATATTTAGAATAATTAGATTTAAATAGTGTTAAGTTATATATTTTCCATTTTTAATTAGTTTTAATCATTTTTTTAGGTTAGTTTAGTATAGGAAATTGGGCCTTCATGCTAGTGAGTACCACCAACCCAAATGAATAGGGGTCTAATTGGGGCCCTTATATGGTGGTACCTCTCCTATTTCCAGATTGAATTTTATCCACCTGTCAATAGACCCTTACCATACTTTCTATCACAATTGAAATGTATTCCCTTTCCTCTTCTTTCATCCATTTGTTGAGATGTCAAACTTGTTGGTTAATTTAGGTTAAGAGAGGGAGCCTTGTGCTCTATATAGTTGTTAGTGACCACTCTTCTAGGAGCCATATTTTTATTTTCAACTCTCCTTGCCACACTAAAAATATGCCCAAGGGATTTATGTTTGAAGAGATGCAAACCATGTTGAATGCTCTCCTTTAAAGTCCACATAAAGAGATCTAACAAATTATCCTTTGGGGTGTTTCTTACCCTCAGTCTTATTTTTTTGAATTGTTGAATGTGCTCTATAATTGAGCCTATTTGCAAAAGATTTATCAATTGACTAATGTATTGCTCATAATATCTCTATAATGTGCTATTAATTTATATGTAAAAATGGAAAAGAAAATATAATAGAATCCTTTTTTTCTTTCACAAAGTCATTGACACTAGCTAGATTGATCATTTTTTAAATACAAGTATGTAAGAGTTACCTTTTGTAACAGAATTAACTTTTGTAAGATTGAAACTTGGTGTATATCATAGAATTTCTCCATCTAGAATATCCATGTTATAAGATATTTTCCATCAAACTTCCTCATATTAAGCTTGGGAATTAAGAAGTTCCTTAGTGCTTAATTAGACCCTCAATGATGTGGATCTTTGATTGATGAGTAATCATGATTTTAGGGCTCAATATTTAATTCCTCCTTTAGGGAATATCTCATATAGGGTATGTCAAAAGAAGAAGATTGACATGGAAATTTTTCATTTCTTCTATCTTTTAATCCATTTTATTTTGTAATATTTTCATTTTTGATCCATATATATTTAATTTCTTATTACGCATGTGACAAAGGAACCCTTTTCAACACAATGTCTTCCATTTTGTTATTAAAATGGTGCTTCAATTTGTATAATTGGTTAAACATTTTTTTCCATTTTCTTCATGAGTAATGGTGGAACTCTCTAAAGGTTTAGTCAGTGTAGTATTTTTTGGAAAAACCTTTTTCATGTCGAAAAATAATAATACTCTTAGTTTCTCTCTTTATCACAGTGTTGGAATCAACGAAGATAGATTTTCAAATCAAAAGTTTTGCCAATTGTAACTTGTGGACCTTTTACACTCTAATTTGGAGATTGTTTTGAAGAAAAACTTTTGTAACATACCTTGACCAATTGCCAATCTATTATATCCTCTTGTCAAGGCCCAATTCCATGCTAGAAACCCTTGGAAACTTTTGGGTCTCCTTTTTTATGCCTATAATACTTATATTGTCCTCTGTTTTTTACCAAATTTACCTCAAACCTATTCACCACTTGCCTATCTTTTTCAACAACATGACTTTTAGCATCCTTATGTATCTATGAGGTAATTTATATTCAAAGCATGATTTTTATGATTTATTGTTAGTAGAAATAGAATAATTGATGTGTTATATTCTCTAATTATTTGGATTGACTCAGATAGATTTTAAGACCATGTCCCTGCTCATTTGGCACTAGTATTATCCATTTGGTACCAATGTTGCTTATCTGGTACCCATGTTCCTGCTTCTCTAGTACTTGCATTCATCTGGTACCTATGCTTGTCTGGTACCTACGTTCATCCTGCACTAACCCTATTCAATTGGTACCATACCCGACTTTGTAGCTCCGATGGTTTGAGTGAACTACTTTTGATGAGGCCAAGGGAACTGATGGTCAAAGCCTCACCCTTTTTATGGAAAATCGAGAATGTTTCATCCTCACGCACTGTGTGTCATGACGATGAAGCCCAATATGTGAAGGAAAATGATATGTAATATTTTCATGATGATTTGATCATATTTTTTAAACATTGTATGTAATGGCCATTCCTCTATAAGAGAAGGCTCGTAGATGATAGGTGTTAAAGACAAAGATACAAAGATTTAGACAGTATTGTTATGTTGCAAATGTGACTGAACAATTAAGCTTTGTAAACTTTTTTTAAAATCAATGGTATGAGCAACGATTGATAAGTTCATTGTGTTAATAGAGTTTTTAGTTCTATAAGTTCTCTAAGCTTTCCTTGGTAGCTCGGCAAGGGCCCACCGAAGCCATCAAGGAAATTTTTTACTATAGTTATTGTGAATATAGTTTGGTTTATATGTGAAGAGTGACTCAGTGTCATTATTTGACTTCAAAACATTTGATGTGATTATATTTCTGTTATATGCAAGAAAATTGTTTGAGAGAGTGTGATATAAGTCTAGAGATGTTAGTTTCTGAGTATTAATTCATTGGTTGTGTGAATGCAAACTTTATTTCTCAGGTTGTATGTTTAATTGTTGATTTCTGTTTTGAAGGACAGGAAAAGTTAAGATAAAAGATCTCACCATTCACATGCATGTGTTGTTAAGTGAAGACTCTTATCATACCTAACATTTCCTGTATCAAAATGCATAGCTTCCTTCATAATTAGTTAAATTAGGAATGATTGCTTTGCTTGATTGCAATAAGTTGATTTTAGCCAGTGGTTAAATGGACAGACTCATTACCTCAGAAAGAATCTATAGATCACATGCTTGTTGAGATTCTATTTATGAGTTTTTCTTTCTGATCTTTAAGTTGTGTGAGGAAGTTAGATTAAAATTGTAAAATGGAGTATTGGTTTTGAATTCTTCTTATCTAGGTTACACTCATCAAACATAGGAACTTATCTGTTATCAGCACATATACTACATCATCTCTACTGATTACGATTCCCTTGTTGATAATTTAATCCGTGGCAATATAGCATTCGTATAATTGCCCCAATATTTTTGGCATCGTTCTAGGGGAGTTGTAAACGGTAATAGGTAATGGTTTTTTTTATGGTTTTTGAGTGATGTTGAGGACGACCTAAGGGTGAAGAGAACATGGTAAGACGTGAGTGAAGAGCTAGGCATCTACTATGGTGGGGTTGCTCCAAAGTTTGGTTATCTCTAATTGATTCTCTAGTTTCTTTTTCATATGCATAGAATTAAAGGTAGGATCTAAAGCCTCATTTTTCTTTATTTTTATTTTGATGTAGGAGCATTTAGACTTAGCCAACAATGTGAAAGCATGTTCACATGTTGTGGCTAAACAAGTTGAATTTCATTGACCTGAGTGGTCAAAAGTTAGTTTTTATTGAGAGGGTTGGATCTCTCAAAAAATGAGTTGTATTTCATTATTGTAATAAGTAGAAATTGTCTTATTTTAGATCCAAAGATAAGTTGTTAGCATAGATGTGTGATAGAGCTTGAAAATAGAGATTGATTGTTAGAATGTTTAAAAATACAGATTGAGTTGTTAAGAAGGATTGGATTGATAAAAAGAAGAAAAATGAATGCAAAAGGATCGGTAGAGATGAGAGAGGATTGAGTGAAGCGAGAATCAAGTAATAGAGTGAGGATTTCTAGATTGAAACAGGGGTCTTTCAATCGTTGTAATCGAGCCAAAGCGCTGAGACTCTGTAACCATTTTTATAATGAATAATTGATGTCGTGTGTACATTTATATATCGATTCCGTGTGAAATTTCATTTCGGCCTTTGTTTCTTTGTATTCGGGATAGAGTCGAATATTTCTTTGTTTTATGCTTTATGTGATAAACTCAGAGTTTAACGGAGATTGCAGTCCTTAGTTTTAATAACAGTGTTGAAGCCCGCTTAAAATCTCCGCCGTTGTTTTAAGTTCCAACTAACGGTGCGAAATCCCGCTGATCCATTGGATCATCCCATATCGCATCGTAATATTTGTTTACAAAGGGGCGGACCTCGGGCCTTAAAGAATTGTGATGTGCGATCATCACAATATTGCATCGCAAACAAACAGTGGAGTGTGATTGGTCTGTGGTCTTAAGAAATTACATAGAGCGATTGCAAAATATTGCATCGCAAGTATTCAACGGGAAAGGAAATGGGTCTCAAACCTTATGAAGCTACGATGTATAACATGCAATGCAATTGTTGAATTAAATCGCATCGCAACAATTTAAAGAGGAAAGCACCAGGCCCTGAACCCTTGTGACTTGTGATAACGATATAATGTGGACTGTTGGATCAATGTGTTGCGATCTATGGTGTACCACCAAGTGATCTCTATTCAAAGGGGAAATACCAGTGTTTGAGCTTTTACAAAGGAAATCTGATTAGAGCAGTAAAAGGTTGGATTGTAAAGGGAATTGAAACGTGGGGCCGATTGCTAAGGTTTATTTGAAACAATTGATTCTTGTGTCATTTGTGGTATCAGAGAACAGAGAGATTAAGGTTGATTACAGTAAACATGCTGCGGAGGAGGGGAGCTGGCATTGGTCGAGGAAGACCGGAAGCAAATGCAGTTCTGTTGGAGGAGATCTGAAGTCTGCGTACAAGGATGGAAACAATTGAGACTACTCAGAGAAGAACACCTGGTGAAGGGGATGACAGTGCTAAAAAAGAATCTTCTGAAGAAGAAGAAGATGAGGAAAATGAAACTATTAGAGTTGTTAAGATGTTGGCGAAATTAGGAGGAAAACCAAAGGTGGAAATTCCTACGTATGAAGGAAGTCTCAATGCAGAAGAGCTAATGGATTGGATCAGGTCATTAGACAAATATTTCGACTATGAAGAGGAAGTTGATGACAAGAAGAAGGTGAAGTTTGCATTTACCAGATTAAAGGGTCATGCAACTATTTGGTGGGATGAGTTACAGACATCCAGATCGAGGAAATGAAAGTCAAAGATCAAGCAATGGGACAAAATGGTAAGTAAGATGAAAGCCAAATTTATGCCTAAAGATTATCAGTTAAATATTTTTAAATAGTTGCAAAATTTAAGGCAAAAAGAAATGTTTGTTAAATTTATGCCTAAAGATTATCAGTTAAATCTTTTTAAACAGTTGCAAAATTTAAGGCAAAAAGGAATGTTTGTTAAAGAATACATAGAAGAGTTTTATAGAATTGAGTATTAGAGCAGTACATCCAGAAGATGACATGGAGAAGGTAGCCAGATATATCAATGGCTTATGATATTACATACAAGACGAGATTAGCTTGTTAAGTTTGAAGACTATTGAGGATGCCTATCAAGCAAGCTTGAAGGCAGAGGAAAAGATGTTGAGAAAACAAAATCAGAGGAATAGAGGAAGAAGCTCGGTAAGAGGTAGAGGAACTACCAAACCAAGGGGACAGCAACATCAGCATGAAGTAGGCAGTTCAAGTAGTAGACCACCATAGAGAAGGGATTTTAATAGAGGAATATTTGCGCCCAGAGGAAGAGGCTGAGGAAGAGATATTCGGTGTGACACTTGTGGAGAATGGGGACATGTATCGTTGCACTGTCCTCATAATAAACCAGCAAGTCAGAGGAGTGCGAATGTGGCTGAGGCAAAGCCAGAAACACCTCAACTTATGGAGAAGGAAGAACCCCCTGAAGTAGGAGAATCCCTGATGTTGAGTAGGACATTGCTTAAGACAGACAAAGAGATTGAAGAACTAGCGCAGAGGAAGAAATTATTAAGAACTACCTGTAAATCAAAAGGTAAGTGTTGTAAAGTAATAATTGACAGTGGAAGAACTGCTAACCTTATTTCTACAGAGAGTGTGGACAAGCTTGGATTAGCAAAGACAGTGCACCCTACTCCTTACAAAGTGTCGTGGTTGCAGAAAGGACATCAAATTATTGTGACAGAACAATGCAAGGTTGAAATACAGATTGGTACGTATAAGGATGTAATATTATGTGATGTAATGCCAATGGATGTATGACATGTACTGCAAGGGAAACCGAGGCAGTTTGATCCGAAAGTTCTTCATGATGGGAGGAGAAACACTTCTACTCTGGAGAAAGATGGAAATAAGCATACATTTATGCCATTAAAGGATGACGCTGACAAAGGAGCACCTGGAAATAATGTTATGCTGATGAGTGGAAAGGAGCTATTGCAAGAGATTGGAAAAGGTGAAGAAATGCATTTGCTGTCGTAGGGAGACCGAAGGTAATTTTAACTTCCACAACCTTAGATGATTTACTTGAATAAATCAAAACTCTGTTAAATGATTTCGCTGATATTATTATGGATGAGTTTCCAAATGCATTGCCACCGATCAGGAGTATTAGTCATCATATTGATCTAATACCAGAAGCGAGTTTGCCAAATAAAGCAGCGTACAGATTAACTCCTCAAGAGAATGCAGAAGTTGGAAGACAAGTGCAAGAACTGATGGATAAGGGACTAATCAGAGAAAGTCTTAGTCCATGTGTTGTACCAACAGTACTCAGTCCAAATAAAGGAGGTGAATGGCATATGTGCACAGATTCCAAAGCCATAAACAAGATCACAATCAGGTATATATTTCCCTTGACACGCATGGATGATTTGATGGATTGTTTGAGTGGATCAAAATATTTTAATAAAATAGATTTGAAGATTGGATATCATCAAATAAGAATTCGAGAAGGAGATGAGTGGAAGACTGTATTTAAAACAAACAGTGGGTTGTATGAGTGGTTAGTGATGCCTTTTGGACTCACTAATGCACCTAACACGTCATGAGATTGATGAACGAAGTCTTGAAGGAATATGTAGGCAAGTTTGTTATTGTTTATCTTGATGATATTCTAGTTTTCAGTAAAAGTAAGGAATAACATCTAGAGCATCTTAAATTGGTTTTAAGAACTTTGCGGAAAGAGAAACTACTGATAAATCTGAAGAAATGTAGTTTCATGAAGGAAGAAGGTATATATTTCCCTTGCCACGCATGGATGATTTGATGGATTGTTTGAGTGGATCAAAATATTTTAATAAAATAGATTTGAAGATTGGATATCATCAAATAAGAATTCGAGAAGGAGATGAGTGGAAGACTGTATTTAAAACAAATAGTGGGTTGTATGAGTGGTTAGTGATGCCTTTTGGACTCACTAATGCACCTAACACGTCATGAGATTGATGAACGAAGTCTTGAAGGAATATGCATGCAAGTTTGTTATTGTTTATCTTGATGATATTCTAGTTTTCAGTAAAAGTAAGGAATAACATCTAGAGCATCTTAAATTGGTTTTAAGAACTTTGCGGAAAGAGAAACTACTGATAAATCTGAAGAAATGTAGTTTCATGAAGGTTGAAAATGGATCCAGAGAAAGTCCAAGTAATTTGGAACTTGCCTATTCTCATAAATGTATTTGAGGTAAGAAGCTTCCATGGTCTTGCAAATTTTTACAGAAAGTTTATCAAAGGTTTTAGTCAGATTTGTGCACCAATTCTCGAAACAATTAAGGAGACTAATCAACCATTCAAGTGGACAGAAGCATCAGACAAGAATTTTAAATTACTGAAGAGGAAAATCATAGAGGAACCGATTTTAGCTTTACCTGATTTTGAAAAAGTATTTCAAGTTGAAACAAATGCTAGCGGAGTTGCATTTGGCGCAGTTCTGAGTCAGGAACAAAGACTGATAACGTACTTCAGTGAGAAATTGAACAAAAATAAGAAGAAGTATTCTTCTTACGATAAAGAGTTTTACGCTATTGTACAAGCCTTGAAAAAATGGAGACATTATTCGTTGCCAAAGGAATTCATATTGTATTCAGACAATCATGCATTACAGTTCATAAATAACCAACAGAAATTGAACTAGAAGCATGCCAAGTGGGTAGAATTTTTGCAGAGCTTTACTTTTTTGATAAAGCACACAAGTGGTAAGTTGAATAAAGTTGCTGATGCGTTGAGTGGGGTAAGTTTTATCATGCAAGAATTCAAAGTTGGTGTTGTATGATTTGAAGAAATGATTGAAATGTACAAAGATGATGCAAATTTCAAAGATATCTATACAACAATCCAAAATCCAATAGTTCATAATAGAAGTCAATGGTTAGATTATCGCATCCAAGGAGGCTTATTGTTTAAAGACAACAAGTTGTGTATTCCCAAATGTTCTATGAGGGAAAACATAATAAAGGAGAAACGTAGTGGAGGATTATCTGGTCACTTTGGACAAGATAAAACCTTTGCTCAGGTGAATGCTTTTAATTATTGGGCAAAAATGCAAATTGATGTTAAGAGATTTGTTGAGAAATGCAGGATATGTCAGCGTGCTAAGGGGAGAAGTCAGAACACAGGATTGTATCAACCATTGCCAATACCAAACCAACCATGGGATGCAATTAGCATGGATTTTGTTTTGGTATTACCGAAAACTAAAAGAGGAAATGCTTCCATTTATGTTGTGGTAGATAGATTTTCCAAGATGGCACATTTCATTGCTTGTAAGAAGACTAGTGATGCAACACATATAGTTAATCTATTTTTTTCAAAAATTGTAAGATTATATGGATTGCCTATAAGTATTGTGTCTGATAGGATACAAAATTTGTAGGACATTTCTGGAGAACTCTTTGGAAGAAACTAGGAGCTAACCTCAGTTTTAGTTCAGCATACCACCCTCAAACAGATGGACAGACCAAAGTAGTAAACAGGAGCTTGGGAAACATATTGAGAAGTTTAGTGTATCAAAATCCCAAGTAGTGGGATTTAGCACTAGCTCAGGCTAAATTTGCTTATAATGACACTCCAAATTGAAGTACTGGAATGAGTCTATTTCATATTGTTTTTGGAATGAATCCAAGAGGTGTGTATGACCTCAGAAATTTGGGTAATTAGGAGACAAGAAGTGCAAAAGCTAAAGAATTTGCAGAACATATGCAAAGACTATAAGAAGATGTCAAAGGTAGATTGCAGGAAAGCAGTGGTAAATACAAATAGAGAGTGGATATGAAAAGAAGAGAGAAATAATTCCAAGTGGGAGATTTAGTGATGGTATATTTGAGAAAAGAAAGATTTCCTATTAAGACTTACAATAAACTAAAAATGAAAAAGATAGGACCATGTATTTTCAATATTGCTGATTTGTATCCATACAAAGGGACAGAGATAGAGCTACAAGAGGAAACTACAGAAGATGAAGTTCAAACTTTGAACTGGGAAGAACAAATGCCAAAGACAATTAAGAAAGAAGTTGAAGTTGTTTTGGAGAAAAGAGTATCCAAAAGAGCCAGAGGACAAACTTATTTTCAATATCTAGTCAAATGGAAAGGACAGCCAGTGGAGGATGCTAGCTAGTTGACTATAGCAGAGTTGCAAAAGTATGGAGTAAGCCTTGAAAGTTTGAAGGATGATTCTTTTCTTCCCCAGGACTCTGATGCACGAGCATCTGGACTTAGCCAGCAATGTGAAAATCTGTTCACATGTTGTGGCTAAACAAGTTGAATTTCACTGACTTGAGTGGTCAAAAGTCAGTTTTTATCGAGAAGGTTGGATCTCTCAAGAAATGAGTTGTATCTCATTATTGTAATAAGTAGAAATGGTCTTGTTCTAGATCCAAAGATAAGTTGTTAGCATAGGTGTGTGATAGAGCTTGAAAATAGAGATTGGCTGTTAGAATGTTTAAAAATAGAGATTGAGTTGTTAAGCGGGATTGGATTGATAAAAAGAAGAAAAATGTAATGCAAAAGGATCGACAAAGATGAGAGAGGATTGAGTGAAGCGAGAGTCAAGTAATAGAGTGAGAATTTCCAGATTGAAACAAGTGTCTTTCAATTGCTGTAATCAAGCCAAAGGGCCGAGACTCTGTAACCATTTTTATAATGAATAATTGATGCCGTGTGTACATTTATATATCGATTTTGTGTGAAATTTCATTTCAGCCTTTGTTTATTTGTATTCGGGATAGAGTCGAATATTTCTATGTTTTTATGCTTTATGTGATAAACTCATAGTTCAATGGAGATCGCAGTCCTTAGTGTTAATAGCAGTGTTGAAGCCCGCTTAAATTCTCCGCCGTCATTTTAAGTTCCAAGTAACAGTGTGAAATCCCGCCGATCTATTGGATCATCCCATATCGCATCGCAATATTTGTTTACAAAGGGGCAGACCTCATGCCTTAAAGAATTGCGATGTGCGATCATCACAATATCGCATCGCAAACAAATAGTGGAGTGTGATTGGCCTGTGGTCTTAAGAAATTGAAAAAAGCAATTGCGAAATATTGCATTGCAAGTATTCAATGGGAAAGGAAATGGGTCTCAAACCTTGTGAAGTTGCGATGTATAACATGTGATGTGGTCGTTGAATTAAATCACATCGCAATGATTTAAAGAGGAAAGCACCAGGCCCTAAACCCTTGTGACTTGCGATAGTGATATAACATGGACCATTAGATCAATGTGTTGTGATCTACGGTCTACCACCAAGCGATCTCTATTCAAAGGGGAAATACCAGTGTTTGGGCTTTTACAAAGGAAATCTGATCATAGCAGTAAAAGGTTGGACTATAAAGGGAATTGAAACGCAAGGCCGATTGTTGAGATTTCTTTGAAATGATTGATCCCTGTGTCATATTTGCAAGTGGGTTTTCCTTTAGATTGATTCATGAAAAGAGGAGAAGCCTAACTTATGTGAACATATAACTTGGTGACAACATGATCCTAGTAGAACAGTGGCGCTTCAAGTACATGATTGGTTTGCTTGCATTTGCTTTAGGTGTGTTTTCTTATTATTTATTTAGGATTTTTAATAAGAACTCCATACACTAATCAATGTGCATGACATGGATTAGCAACCAACAAAGCAGTATTCGAGGATGATCATGTTTTTGGGAGAACTCTCTCAAATACTAGCAACAACTGCGATCTATGCTTCTCAGGAAGAACAAATCTTGACAACAGTTAAGAAATTATTTGCCTTCCAAAAGCGATAGAAGAACAACAACTCCATGAATCACATCCACACGAAGATCTTTACTCTTGCAAAATTGTTGAGGAAACTAAAGAACCATGGACTGCATTCGATGGAGAAAAAGAATTAGAACCTGAGATTGAAGAATTTTTGACATGCCTATCTACATATCCTCTAAGCACACAAGTGGATAGTCATCTCATAATAGAATATTTGCATCGAGTGGTAAAGGATGATATGCCAAATGAGCCAAATAACGAGGTAAACCAAGAGCATTTTCATTTTTTTAAAAATTGGTTTCAAGCAACTTTAAGGCCATACCACTCCTTGATCCTTCCTTACTTCTTGACATCATCATTAAGACAATTGGTTATTCATACTCATGTATGCATTGAATATTACATTTTAAACTTGAGTATGAATGCATTTTTACACCTATCATGCACATGGTTACATTGGAAATATTACTATACTTGAGGAGAGGAATTTTACTTTTCTCAAGTAGATTAGAGTAATAAATAAATAAATAAATGTTGCATATAGTAGTTACTTTAGTTATAACATATAGTGCAACATATTTCTCATTTGTTTTCAATAAGTATGGATGTTAATAACCAAAAGTAATAGTTGAAAATGGGAGATCGATGTTCCCATTCTATATTTTTGTTGGGGTCTCTTTCAACTGCATATTATTTTAATAAATATTTCCACACAGCTTTATTTCCAACTGTGGCATGGTTCAACTATTAATTTTCTCTCCCACTTATTATTTCTTTTTAGTTAGATCTGTTTCTAGTTTTTCTTTTCAATAAAGTAAGCTATGACTATTATGTTTGGAATTGTAGGTAAATTTGCAAATGATTGCATAATAACATCGTCTAGTATTTCATACCAATTATTTAGTACCCTAATTCATCTAACCAGTATCAAGAATTCTAGTACCAATTTGTTATTTTGCAGAGACAAAGCAGGATTCGGGGATCTTGTTCAGTTGTAATGCATAAATACTGGAAGAATATTTTCAAAAGCAGAAAAGACATGTTCATTAATCAAATGGAACACTTACGGGATTATTTGATGACATTTTCCTTAAGTTATTAAAAAGGATGAATTCATGCTTTATTTGTGTTAAGACCGTTATTTCACAAAGATAATATAAACAACCATTTTCATAAAAAATTAATTGAATGATAATTCCAAACTATTCATAGCTAATATACCTTTTTTTTTTAATTTCATTTTTCTTATTCATATAAGTTTATGATCATTAATACACAAAAGTTTCTCAAAATATATTTATCAATGTATACAAGGGGATTAAAACAAAGTTAAGAGGTCCATATAATGATACCGATTAAAAATAAACTTGAATACTATAACTGTAACACCAAAGCATCTTTATTAAGACTTGCAAGAGAGTTAATGAAGTCTTTGTTCATAGTGGAACACTACTTTAAAAGCGAAAACATATATGAAAACTATGAGTAGTAGGACTTTAGGTGTCTTTTGGTTATTCTTTGGTTAGACTCATCCATCTCACATTAAAATGGCTCATTCATACTAAGTCCTTTGAGTACCTATAAGTACCTTATGCGTCTAAGACATTATGAAGGTAATCTAAGTCACTCTAAAAGGTATCATCCTATGCATTTAAGGGGCTTTCTAAAGCCGCTCCCCAATCTACCAATTGCAAAAGCAATGTTCATAAGCTAAAACTCCTACCATGGGACTAGAGCCTTCAATGTAAAATAGGTTTAAGAGGTTAACCCGTCGAGGCTATGGACGCCTGCTGGAAATGGGTATTGACTTTTGATACAATTAGGCAAACCCATCAGGGTTATGGACACTCGTGGGCAATGGGGCGTTCTCCCTAAAAAAGTGTAAACCAAACCAAGGTTTTTGTCTACACGTATGATGGTTACCTTATAGTGTTACAATAAAGAGGAAGCATGTGTGGATGAAGCCAAGAGTAAAAACCAACTCCATATATTTGTTGTTAAAGAATGGCCTTAAGATAACCTTGGGTCCTCTATAATTAGTTTTTCATACTATATATAAGATTTAATTGTCTTATAAGTGGGACCTACGATCATAAAGAGATAATAAAACTCAACAAAAAAGCTTATCTCTAATACTTGGATGACTATAATACTTTATGATTTCATAATTAATAACTAATTATTCACCAGTTCGGCATTTTTTGTGATCATAAAAAGCCTCCTACCTACAAAGAATGAGAGCCCCTTAAATTTATAAAAGGTTTATTTTCTTGAGCATAAAACTGTTAAAGATTGATGAAATCTTATGTAATGAGTGATTTTAAATTTCTTTTATGCTTGGTGTTAATTTAGCATCATTTTAATAAATCTGAGATGCATTATTTTTGTTAAGTATTCTTCTCATTAGCTCCATTGATTATTTATTTATTTATTTATTTTCTTCTTCTCTTTCAGGGTCCTTTGTACTGAGTCATCTCAGCAACCCTCCTCACTTTTTCAGTACCTCACCTTGCTTGCATGAGAACATGCAAAACCTCAGGCACATGGTAGTGGTTGTTGGGACATTTTCAACCTCTTCATTTCATTCTCTTTAGCTTCCTTTAGCATATCATATTGGCACTCATCAACTCCAACTCTTCCAGATCATTTGGGACCCTCAACCTTACTTTGTCTCACTTTCTAACACTTGCACTGCAATTTCAAAGTTCCTGTACCAGTGTGTTGTTTGTAGTTTTTCCAGTGGAACAAATTCACATGCAGCATCAGTAATCGCTCACACTTACTCCGACTTGTTAATAATAATAAATTAATTAATTAATTAATTAATTAATTATATATATATATATTCCTATGTTGATCTAGTAATGTAGGTATGAGGTCAGTGTTTTATTTTCTTCTATTAAGATTCATATTGTTCGTGTGATAAATATATAATTACCCTCATAAAAATTTTATTACCATCAATTGTCAAGCCGTGATCCTAAATCCTAAAGTATTCACCTTTATTCCCCTGTTTTTCTAAGAAAAAAATCTTTTTTACGATATGATTGAATGGGATAATCATGGGTGTGTTTGGACCGATGCCAATCATAATCTGAGCAAATGAATTATATGTTCAATATATCATGATAGAGCTTCAACCTCAGTGGGTTGTTTAAACAATGATTTACAACCATTCCATAACCATAAATTGAATGATTACTCGAACCATGACATTGATTGTCCTATACTGATGTACTAGTCTAATCAACCAGATTTTACCCATCATGTCTAGCATGCATTTGAATTAAATTTGACATCATCAATGGAGATGATCTTCTAAATAAACTTTTCGTATCACTTATTGCCATCATTTTGTTGATCTCACCTTGTAATTATGGCAACAATTTAATCGTTACCATCTCCTTTCAAATTATAAATTCTCTTCTAGGTGGCTTCGCCATCCAAATGAGCATTATTTATCTCTTGCATACCATTTGGCTTCATTTCACTTATCCTCACTAATTCATCTAGCTTTGTCACATTGTTTTCATAACCAACTTTCGGTACTCTGTCATTTCCAGTAGTAAACCCTCCCTGAGTTTTATCCCTAGAAATTGTCTGAGACCTATTCTTAAATTCTGCATGAGAGTAGATCAACATCAACCAGTGTTCCATATTTATCGAGAAATAAGGGAATATTGGTTGTGCAAGGAAAATCTCAAGCAAGCTGGTTGGATTCTGTATTTGGAGAAATTTAAATGGTACCATGATGGCATTTCTCACGCCTTCACTCAAAGCTATGATGGCGAAAATGTTCAACTAGGACATTTGCAATTAAAGATCACAAAATCTACCATAGAAAAGGCCATGGGATTACTGTATGTAGGAGGGAAATACTTCAAAGGTGTGAGTATTAACAAAGATCTTTGTCAAAAGTTCTTAAAATATGAACATTCTAATGCTAACTAGACTAAGGGTATTCCTAGGAATTGGATCAAAGAAGAATATAGGCTGATGATTAATAACTTGTAGAGATTCTTAACATGTGAAGGAAGGTATGTAGTCTATTTTCTTTATCATTTAATACTTTTGTTACATTTTGAAGGGGGACCCCAGATAAACTTCCTATACTTCCTTTGGATGAGTTTAAACAAGATAGCAAGAGAGGTTAAATCATTGTCCAAAAAGGTTGAAACTAGTATTTACCATCATGGGATGATAAAAATATTAGTTATTCATGAGATAAATAATGTAATATTCCTAATTAGTTATGGCTAATTGGAATATTTGATTTTGTACGATTTTTGCCTTCTATAGTTATTTGTAAATAAAAAGTGAGGAAGGGGGAACATAACTCACTTTAGAATAAAAAGTCACTTCCTAGGTAGCACAACGTTGTGACTTGAGGGAAAACCAAGGGGGCCAAAGGGGGATGCAGAAATGGGGCCCACGTAGACACATGGAGGGATTGCGCAGGAGGGAAGGAACACATGGCAAGAAGGGGATCACGCAAGAGAAAGTGAGCTTAGGGATTGTGAGAGACAGAGGCTATAAAATAGAGAGGAACCCCCTCATTTGGGATCATTCTGGTTATGAGCATTTTTGATAGTCATTTCGACTTAGAGCATGCTGGCTGTTTAGCTAGTCTGCAGCACTGTTTAGTGCATTGAGTGTCTCCGTTTAGAGATGTCACCCTTAGCCCCGGGGGACTTTGAGTGCCTGCTCGGGAAAGGTATTTCCATTGGCACTCCAGCAGTAGATTCATCAGCATTTCAGCAGTAGTTCCATCAGCATTTCAGCAGCAATTTCATTAGCGTCTTTGAGGAACTGTGCAGAACCCCAAGGGGGTGATTTTCGGGGGTCAGCCATTTCAGAAAAGCTTTCTGGGTTTTTCTGGGTTTTTTTAGTAGAGTTTGATTCCAGAGTTTCAACATTTTATGAGGAGGGGAGTAGCCCCAAATCCTCATTCGATTTCCAGCAGCAACAGTAGCAGCACGACAGTTTCCCAGTGGCTGGGATGCAGATCAGTGTGAGGCCATTCCAAGAAATCTTTCTGGGTTTTTCTGGGTTTCTTAAGTAGAGCCCGAATCCAGAGTTTCATCTTTTTCCGAGGAGGGGAGCAGACCCAAATCATCATTCGTTTTTTAGGAGCAGAAGTAGCACATCAGCGACATCCACGCAGAGATGCCATTCTTGTCATTCTGAGAGTATTTCTTCACTTGCCTTGTGCAAGTTGAGGTTCCATCTGTGTAATCACCTCTTGTACTCATTTATTGCTCAGTGTAATAAAATGGCTTAGCATTTCTTGCTGCATTTCTTGTGTATCTGCTTATATTTCTGGTTTACATTATTATATGTTGTTCCACTGTTATTTTATCACTCCTGGGTTATTATATCATTTGCACATATTTGGTTGGAGTTTTTGCTGGGGTTTGAGGAATATTCTGGGTTAGGAATATTACAAAGAAGCAAGGTGGTAGTTGGAAAACATTACTCACACAACATTTTGCTCAGAGAGAAGGTTCCAAATCCATAGAAGAAAACATGCCAGGGGATAGTAATAAGGATCTAAATAGCAGACAAGAGAGTAGTAAGAAGAAACAAAGGAAGTCAAAATCTAAAGAAGGCATTATTAACCTTACTTCATCAAAATCCATTAATCAGTCAAAGTAGGGTAAAACAGTAGTGTAGGAGGAATATCATGCACCAACATTAAGGCGATCACTATGGGTAAAAGACCACCTCTTCATTCATCCACTCAAAGTAAAATCTTAAATAGTGAGAAAAAGAAGAGGAAGCAAGCTAACAGTGATGGAGGAGAACTCATAGGTACTATTTCAAAGGTAGTTGTTGAGGTACCTCAAGAGGACACTCCTGAGCTAAGGGTTAAAAAGACGAGAAATCCTAGAACAAGTGAAAAGGATAACATAGCACAAACTTCTGAAAAAGGTCAAAAACATACATAGAAAGGAGAAGTCGCAGAGTCCATGTCACAGACCAAAAGGAATAAAAGGAGACTGTTTCAAGATAATGTCCTCACTCCTGACAATAAATATGGTGAGTCATCAATACCTACACATTGGACTACTAGGAGCATGGAAAAATAGGTAATGACCACTCATACTCGTCTTTTAAAAAATCTATTTGATATCTTTGCTTCACCTGAAAAGGAACATGCAAAGGATGAAATGCTTAATGAAATAGAGGAATTAGTTACAGAAACCTTGAAATAATTAAGAAAAGAGGTTGAATCTAATGAAGAAATAACCAAGCACGAAACAATTGAACTTGTTAGTTATTTAACTAGGCATCATATGAGAATCAAAATTGAAAGACTTCAGAAGAAAATTGAAAAACTAAAGGACGAAGTGAAAGAGTATAAGTTTTTGGATAGGTACATCAAGAAAGATAATGAGAAATTAAACGAGAATAGCCAGAGGTTGTAAGATGAGTATGATGAGGTCTCCACCAAGATTAAGAAGGTTATTCACCTCATACATTATATCAAATTTATTGAAAGGGAACTAAAAGAAGAGGCTTCAGGTGTGAATATTTTAGATCAAAACAACTGATGTTCAGGCACACAATAAGAAGGCTCCATTTTTGAAATTTTGAGGAATGGTTCAACACTACTTGCATGAGGTCATGCAATAACTTAGGCATGGGGGAATGTTGGCTCTCCTTTTTGATGCCTATAATATCTTATATTGTCCTCTATTTTTGACCAATTTTACCTCAAACCTATTCACCACTTTCCTATCTTCTTCAAGAACATAAATTTTAGCATCCTTATGTATCTATGAGGTAATTTATCTTCAAAGCATGCCTTTTATGATTTCTTGCTAGTAAAAATAAAATAATTGATTCTTTATATTCTCTATGTATTTGGATTGACTCAAATATATATTAAGACCCTGTTCCTGCTCATCCAGCACTAGTATTATCCATCTGGTACGAACTTTTCTCGTCTGATACCTGTGTTCCTGCTCGTCCATTTCTCTCATTTATCCAGTACTTGTGCTCATCTGATACATGCGTTCATCTTGTACTGACCCTATTCATCCGATACCATACTCAAATTTTTAGCTTTGATGGTTTGAGTGAACTACTTCCGATGAGACCAAGGGAACTAATGGTCAAAGCTTCACCCTTTTTATGATAAGTCGAGATATGCTTCATCCTCATGCACTGCATGTCATGAGGATGAAGCCCAATATGTGAAGGAAAACAATGTGTAATATTTTCATGATGATTTGATCATATCTTTTAAACTTTATATGTAATGACCATTCCTCTATAAGAGAAGGCTCATAGATGATAGGTATTAAAGATAGAGATACAGAGATTTACACAGTGCTGTTATGTTGGAGATGTGACTGAACAATTAAGCTTTGTAAACCTTTTTTTTTTTAAATCAATGGTATGAGCAGCGGTTCATAAGTTCGTTGTGTTAATAGAGGCTTTAGTTTTGTAAGTTATCTCAACTTTCCTTGGTATCTCAGCAAGGGCCCATCGAAGCTATCAAGGCAAGTTTTTATTATAGTTATTGTGAATATAGTTTGGTTTATGTGTGAAGAGTGACTCGGTGTTATGATCTGACTTAAAAACATTTGATGTGATCAAAGTTTTATTCTATCTAAGAAAAATGTTTGAGAGTGTGTGATATAAGTCTGGAGATGTTAGTTTCTGAGTATTAATTCATTGGTTGTGTGAATGAAAGCTTTATTTCTCATGTTGTATGTTTAATTGTTGATTTCTATTTTGAAGAACAGAAAACGTTAAGATAAAAGATCTCACCATTCACTTGCATGTGTTGTTAAGTGAACGCTCTTGTCATACCTAACATTTCTTGTATAAGAATGCATAGATTCCTTCAAAATTAGTTAAATTAGGAATGCTTGCTTTGTTTTATTGCAGTGAGTTGATTTTAGCCAGTTGTTACAAGAAAACAGAGTTGAATCCATCCTTTTATTTCATGAGCCTGTAAATGGACAGACTCATTATCTGAGCAAGAAGCTTTAGGTCACATGCTTGTTGAAATTCTATATATGAGTGTTATGAAACCCGCTCACAAAAAGATAGGAAAGAAAGATCAATGCCTTATAATTCAGTCTCTTTAAGGGGGCAACCTCCTTTACATTACACAAATGAACAATTCTTGGATGATACAATTGACAAGACCTCCTTTCTGTATATAGGAGTCTAAGGGGTCATAATATAATCAAAGCCAATATAACAGTAATAATATAATGGCATAATAATAACAATAGTGGACTTTTGTGGAGCACAATAATAACAATATGTGGACTACATGGGCACAACAATATAATAAGGGGGTTGCACTAATAACAATAAGGGGTTATACTAGTAGTATAGGGACCTAACATGCCCCTTTCCTTCAAAAAGTGTTTTCCTTAATGCTTGAGTAGTTATTGAGGCTTCTATATAAAATTATTGTCCTCCCATGTGGAATCTTCAACGGGTAAGTTCTTCCACTTGATGAGACACTCTGAAATTGATCGATTTTGTAGCTGCCCAGTTCTTGTTTCTGTGACTGCTCCAGGTTCCAATATGAGTTTTCCTTCCTCGTCAAGTTCTGGCAATATTGTTTGAACTAGGATTTTCTGCAACTTTTGAATGAGTGGCCACACTTCTTCTTCCTTCTCCCATTCATCCCTTGCTTCCTTTATCTAATCTGGTTGGATAATAGAAATAACACAAAACAATGCTTCCGCATCCTCATCCTTTCTTGAGAGTGCATCTGCAACAACATTTTGCTTCCCTTTTTTGTAGATGATTTCAAAATCATAACCCAACATATTTGTGACCCATTTTT
>APFE030847588.1:37351-59499 GCA_000404065.3 Pinus taeda | reverse complement strand
AACACTTCATATATATACATCTTATTGGGATTTTGCCTTAATTTTTTTCTATTTGAATATTTAGAGATGGTTGTGTTTATAATTATTTTATATTGGTTTCCAAAAACTACTCTATTAAATAGCTTTATATGGAAAATATTATTTTAATATGCTATTTCTCTATATTGGAATTGGCCATCTCAATCATTTTAATTGGTTTTTTACAAATAATAATCTCAAATTTGTTTTACCTGTGATTTATCACCACCTATTAAGAATATAATAGATAAAAATAGAACCAATAACGAAATTACGAAAAAACTTGAAATTAAAAATAAAAATGGTATTGAAACGTGGTTGTGCATGCTGAATTTTGTGTGGTTACATTAGAAAACATGTTGAATACATTAGAAAACTTGTGATTTGCAATTAGAATGGTGCAATCCCCATGAGCTACACCATTGCTATGTGTGCTATGCGTGGAGACCAACTGTCCCAATGGCATTTGGCATTTCTTATTTATCTAGGTAATGTTTGGCCATCCTCAACTTCCCCATGGCGTTTCTTATCTATCTAGGTAATATTCGGCCATCCTCAACTGCCCCATGGCGTTTGGAAATTTCTTTAACAATTATTGTGATTAACAATTCATGAGAAATAGAAAATGTTCGTTTTTATTTTCAGTCATTAAAAAAAAATTATTTATTTTATTCATCCGTGCATTTTGCCCCCATACATATATAATTAGATTTTTTTTTAATAAACACTTATCACTATTCACGATTAATGAGAAATAGAAACGACTGTTCTCATTCATTCTCCTCGTCTTGTAGTTGGCCTCGAGTGCCGAAACACATACCCTCCTATTGGAATTGTCATCCACTTGTGCAATTTAAACAATATGATAACCCATTTTTCCCTTTTATGGAAGGCTGAACAAACGATGTAAGAAATTCGAAAGCTTCAAGGAATAATGAACGAATATGGCTTCACTGAATTTTCTCTTCCTCAACATCAATTTTGTAATACCAACCCATAAGAAAATCGAAAGCTGGAAGCGACTAATGAACGAAAGAATGTGGTTTCAGTGAATTTTCCCTGTCTGAGGATCGATTTTGTAACACCGATGTTATGTCTCCCCATAATATCAAAAATAAAAATAAAAATTATATGTCATGTCTCCACATAATATCAAAAATAAAAATAAAAATTATATGTCAGACCTACAGTGATAAACTATTTAAAACATTGTTTGTATACATGCACTTTTGTATATCACATTTAAATGTATTACATTACTACACATGAATCACTACTCCACTACGAAGTCATTAACACTAGAATTGAATGGTTACGTACATTGTTTAGATTTTTATTGTTAATCTATGGTTACATCATTTAATTGATACAACTCCTATGTCCTCCCAAGTTTTGGCGGCAGCATATTTCATTCTCTCTGACTCCTCACCAATTGTCCTCCCCTCCTCGGCACTCTGCTCTATCGGTGACTATGTGTGTTCAATTTCATCGAACGACAGTATCATGTTATCATAACTCCGATTGCTCTTTGGTGAGGGTTTATTCTTCCGTTAACATTCGTGTGGTTTGTCCCCACCGACCCCCCTTACCCCACGCCACCCACCCCAAGACATATTCTTTCTTGCAAGACTTAAAAGGCACAACATCCATAGCTGTCTCGTCACCACTAGACTTAGCCCTTGAACTTTTTGACCTTCTAGCATGGTAGAGATTCCCCTCTATTCTCCTTATGTTCTCTCAGGTACCCAAAAAGATTCCCCTCTTCATCTCTTCTTGGAGAATTCATAATCAGGGAAGTAGTTAGGGTTAGGTAACTACCTATCCCAACTTCTTGATATGAAAGAGTTACAAGATTTGTTAACACTCTATGTTTGTTTCATTCAAAATTATGAAAATTTAAATACATAATTAATAATAATAAGATCCAGTTTTTGTTTTACTGTAGTAAAAATAAAATAATTATAATTTTCTGGGGATGTCACATCTTCCCTCCCCTTAAAATCAAACATCGTCTTGATGTTTTTTTGCTGCAAACACACCCAAATAAGTTTTCCTCATAACCTGTTCATCCTCCCAGGTGGCCTCATGTGATCCAAAGTGTTGGCATTGCACTTTACCTTGGGTGATAACTCATTTCCACAACATTACTTCTCTCCGATCAAGTATAACTAAAGGTTTGACTGAGAACTCACCTTTTGGTTCAATCTACAAAAGAAAATTTTAATTAGTCCCTTTTACTATTAGTACTTTACCGTTGACATATTTGTTAAGGCTATTTTACTTGTATGTCTTACCAATTGTTTATATCTTTAGGATCATAACATATTTGTTGAATACAGAAACATGGAAAACATTATGCACATGAATGTGGCTGGTTAAGACAAGCTAGTAGACTACCGGTCTGACTCATGCCAAGATTTGGAAAGGGCCACAAAATCGTGGTGACAATTTAGCATGTCCACTCCATTTTAAGGGACTTTTTTAGATCGTACTCGTACGTAGATGTGATCTCCAATTTGAAATTCCCAGAATTTCCTTTCTCGGTCAGCAAAATTATTTTGTCGATCTTGAGCAGCTTTTAAATTGGAACGAACTTTCTTGACCATTTCCTCTATTTCTTTTAACATCTCAGGTCATAGTATCGACTTATCCTTCGGCCCTCCCAAACTTCAAGGTGTTCGACACTTGCACCCATACAAAACTTCATATAGGCTCATTTGTAATGATGTATGATAGCCATTGTTATTGGAAAATTCTACCAAATGAGGTAATTCTCCCATTTGGAGGGTTGTTGCATTACATAAGTTTGCAACATGTCCTCCACTACCTGATTCACCCACTTGGTCTGTCCATCCGTTTGAGGGTGGTAAGCAATACTGAAATGCAGTTGTGTGCCCAATCCCTCAAAAAGGCTTTCTAGAAAGCTAATGTAAATTTTACATCACAATTAGAACTTATAACTTTTGGCAGTTCATGTAATCTAAAAATATTTTGCATGAATATGTTACTGATATGTACAGCCTTGTCTGTTGATTACATCCGTATGAAATGATAAAATTTTCTCAACTTATCTACCACCACCATTATCAAATCGTTTTTATTTTTGGACTTAGGTAGTCCTGTAATGAAGTTGATGGAAATGGTATCCCACTTCCATTATGGAATTGGTAGTGGATGCAGTAATCTAGTGGGATGTTGATGCTCCATTTTCCCTTGCTGACATTCTAGACAACGAGTCAAATACTAGGCTACATTCTTTTTCATACGAGGCCAATAGTATTCCTTTCTAAGTGTGGTAATCAACTTTTGATAACCAGGGTGGACTGCATATGGACTCTTATGATATTCATCCAAAATTAAGTCTTTAATATTGTTTTGGTTAAGCACATACATTATTCCTTTATAAATTAGGATATCTTCATGGTTTATCTTGTATATCAGTTGTTATTGATGATTGTCCAAAACTTTATCTTGCTGCCATAAAAAATGATATTATGGATCTCATCCGACTACCTCTTTAATCAACTCATGGAAGGTAGTCAACACCTTGCTGTAAGTTATTTCATAAATACAATGTACCTTTCGACTCAAACAATCCACGACCCCATTCTCCTTACCTTCCAAGTGCTTGATTTCGAAGTCAAAAGTGCTTAAAGAGTCGACCCATTTGGCTTGCCTGGCATTCAAAGTGGGCTTCTTAAAATAATTACTTAAGCTATGATGATCAGTCGTTAAAAGAATTTTCTTACCCATCAAATAATGTTGACACAGTTTTAGTGCATGAATAGTAGCTGTTAATTGTAATTCATCGGCCGAATATTTTTGTTCGTGCTCCTTAAATTTCCTAGATTCATAGGCAATCACTCTGCCTTCTTGAATTAAAACTCCACCAACCCCTTCCTTGCTAACGTTGGTACAAACTACATAGTCCTTATTTGGGTCTGCTATGCTTAAGATAGGCGTGTTGGTTAGTAAATGCGTAAGCTGGTCAAAGCTCTTTTGGCATTTTTCTATCCACTTAAAGGCTTTTCCTTTCATCGGCAGGGAGGTAATCGGTATGTCACTCTGGAAAATCCTTCAACAAATCACTAGTATTACCCGACTAGCCCCATGAATTACCTTATATCTGCCACGTCCTTTGGCATTGGCCACTCCATTATAGTCTCTATGTTTTCTGAGTCCACATTGATTCCATCTTTAGTAATAATGTGGCCTAGATACTGAATCTGCTCTTTAAATAAATTGTACTTGCTATATTTAGCATACAATTGATGTTCTCTGAGAGTCTGCAACACTATTCTGAGATGATCTTTATGCTCCTATATATTTCGAGAATAAATTAGTATATCATCTATAAAAATTAACACAAATTTATCCAAACATTGGTGGAATATACTGTCCATGAGACACATGAAGGTTGCAGATGCATTGGTGAGCCCGAAGGGTAGAACCACAAACTCGTAATGTCCATAACGAGTTCTAAAAGTTTTTTTAGCTATGTTTTCTTCCTTGATTCTGATCTGATGGTATCCCAAATGTAGATCAATCTTTGACAACACTATTGCACCCTTTACCTGATCGAACATCTTGTATATGTGAGGTAAAGGGTATTTGTTTTTAATAGTCAATTTATTTAGCTGGCAGCAATCCATACACATATGGAGGGTTCCATACTTCTTTTTAACAAAAAGTATTGGGGCTCCCACGATGATATGCTTGGGTGGATGTAATTTTTATCCAACAGTTCTTGTAATTGCATCATTAACTCTGTTAACTTAGGTATACTCATGTGATAAGGGGCTCGAGATACTGGAGATGCTCCCAGTATCAATTTAATGGTGAAGTCTATATCTCTTTTTAGGGGAAGTCCCGAAATCTCTTTAGGAAATACATCTGAAAAATTCTGTATTAGAGGTATACATTCTAAGGAAGAAGATTTTTCTTTTGTACTGACATAACTCACCTAAATTGCATAAATTTGGCACCCTTTTCTGATACACTTTACTAACTGAGAGGTGGTTAATGGTCTTAATTTCAAAGGCCTCAAACCCTTGTCCCACAAATAAGGGGGTCTCATACACCAATTTGGTGTCCGACTTGGCTGTGACCTTAATATTGGATAATAATAATAATAATTTACTTATGGGGTTGGGTTTATAATATTAACAATCCCTAGGGTTTATTAATTTCTTGGGCTTATAATATTGAGTTTTCATGGGTTTATACATCATGAGTGGTCCTAATGATTAAGAGCATGTGTTTCCTCTTAAGAGGTTAGAAGTTCAAAACGAGAGAGGAAAGAGTAGGTATGCCTTCATAGACTTACCAATCAAATCGTTGCATGAGGGTGGCTCCCTTGTCCCACAAATAAGGGGGGATCATACACCAATTTAGTGTTTGGCTTGGCCGTGACCTAAAAAAATAGATAATACTAATAATAATAATTATTAATCATGTGGGTTTATCGATATCTTGGGTTTAAAATATTTATTCTTGGGTTTATTAATCCCTTATGTTTTAAATATTGATCACTTAGATTTATAATATTTAAATCCTTTGTGTTTTTAATATTGATCCATTGGGTTTGTTGGTCATTTAGGTGTATAGTATTTATCCATTGGGTTTACTAAATGGTTTGGTTTATAATATTAAATTTGTGTGTTTATAAGTCAATTGGGTGAATATTAATAATTCCTTTGGTTTATAATTTAGTCCCTTGGGTTTAAAATATTAATAATCCCTTGGGTTTGTTGATCCTTTGAGTTTAAAATATTAATTCCTAGAAGTTATTAATATCTTAGAATTAATATTTAAAACATAATGGATTAATAAACCATAAAATTTAATATATATTTATAATATTAACAATATATTATGGTATAATATATTTCTTATATTACTAATATATATTATAGTTTAATATATAGTATATATATTATTAATATAATCCAAGATATAAAATATATTTAGAATTATATTAATAAATATATAATAATTATTAATGATAACATGATCGTAGAGATAAATAACATATTATTAATAATAACTAAATGTTATTATTATATTATATGTGAATTATATTATAATCTTCAATATAATTAACAAAATTTTATGTAAAAATTACTATTATGTTAATATACAAAATAATGTTAATATAGTAAGTATAAATATATAAATAAAAAGAAAGCTATTATTGTTTATATAGTTATTAATAATGAGAAATAGTTACCTTTAACAAAATATCTCTAACCATGTATTGAATAGTGGATATATGTATATCCGTCTGTATCAACCATATTGTAAATGTGGTTTTGCTAATTATAATGGTTATCAAAGAGGTAGAGAGCATGCTGCAGCATGCCGAGGCCCAAGTTTTTTGGGATTTTCAATGTTAATTTATTGTTATTGAAAATAGGTTCCTCACCATTGCCTACCTGAGAGAAGCAAGTATGCGGCTACCATGACATTAATAGTTCGGAGTACGCATAATTGGAATGCATGAGTATTTTAAGGTAATTTAATATTTCAAAAGCCACCTCCATGTTCTGACCGTTGTGGAAAAAATGTTGAGCACCAGAGCGTGAAGAAATACAAGGCTTGTTTGTTGTGTAGAGAAGTTCATTTCTTGAGACCTGTGGACTTTGATGGTGTAGCACTTCTACTTCCAGCCATGGTTGGGGTGGGTGTCTACATGGATGGTTTTTGTCAACATCTACAATAAATGTGTAAACCCTTTCCATGTCTTTTGTCCAAACCTTCTAGATGGTTTATGAACTATACTTTTCCCCCAAAGTGTCTTCCCCTCATCTAGGCTGAACCTCATACAATAGATTGCTATATGCATAAAGAAAGTGGCATAAATAAACCTTGTGTGTTCATCCTAGTACTGGGGAGGGCCAAGTGATTATAAAGGGTGGTTTAGTGTGGTGTCCGCAAGCTGCATGGGAACAACGACATAATGCATTTTGAAGCTAACATGGATTTTTCCAAGTGTCCTCTTGCTCGTTCACTGAATTACTAGTAAATTCCATATTTTATAGCCTGTTGGTTGTGTTACAAATCTCTGACTCTGTTTATAAGTTCAGGTTCCAAGGTGCGCCAGATCCATATATAGATCCCCATGAGGTTTCCTCTTCAATTGGGTAGATGTTTTATAGGTGCTTAAACTCCTTAAATTCCCTTTGCTTCTGTCTAATAAATTGCAAGTGACTTTTCTGCTAGATAAACAGGTATAGCCCTCAGGGCCTTTGGACACTCAAGCAATGGGAGAGGAGCATAAATGCTTGATTGTCGAAAGGATAGATTACGACCCAAATTGTTCTACTCAAATTTCTATAGTATGATGAATCTCCGATGGAGAGACTCAATGAGGATGGGGTACCTCATGAGGATGAAAACAAAGATCCCTTCTATGACGTTGAATTGAATCACAAGAAGAAGGCTTTTAACGAGAATAAAGTATTTCATTCTATATCAAAATGGTTAGGAAATAGTAAATATGTTTCTTTGAAACTTCTATCTTTATCATTTTGCATGTCAAAGCAAGAAAGATATTAATATAGATAAATATAATTGTAATCAATGTTAATAAGTTATTAAGAAAAATAGATACATGGTATTACTATAAGAACATATCATCAAAATTTATTTTATTATTTCATTTTTATTGAGTCGTGAAGCAAACAAGGTCCAAGAAAGAAAGTGTCACGTATTTGTGTGTTATTTCATGCTTATTTGTTGGATGTCATTTCTGGAAGGAGTTAGGGATAACATTATTAACATTGTTGAATGGAATAAGAAAATGGGAAGGTATTGCACCATCCTAAGCTTTCGAAGCTTTGTTTCAGGATTAGTCGGTAAGTTATTTCATTCTTATCGAGTCATTGTTAGCTGGGTTATATGGATTCTAGAAATGAGATCTCTCCATGTTACAACAACAAGAATATTGTAAAGTTAAATATTTCTTTTGTTAAATTATGAGAAATTAAAATTTTATGCGAAGAAATATGGAAATAGAGAGGTAAGTAGATAAATACTTGTATATATTTGTGTTAAAAAAAAAAAAAAAACTTAAAAGAGGAGATATGTTAACATTTAGAGATCACTATCTAATTACACCTTAAGAATTATTTCTAGTTCTATAATTGGACATAGTATAGACTGAATCCAACTATTGTAGATGTAGGGTCTTATAAAATCATGAACTAAAAAATGTTAGAGTAACCCCTATATGTAATACAAAAAGTGAAAGAATTTATAGATGAATTGTTATGTGTTTGGTTAGAATAGAATAGAAATTGTCTCTACTAAATAGATATATTGAAATATCACACTCTCAAAATATTAAAATAAGCCTTTAGATCCTTTTCAGTAATAATTATGTAATCCCTTATTCATTAATTCAAGAATTAAAACATTAGTTTATAAAAAATTTAGGCTAATTAACACAATTTTCTTTTTTTAACTACTATATGATATATACTTCAACTTCAAGCTTCATTATCATTCAAGTATGGCCAAAGCAATAACATGAAGGGATAAGTAGATGCATTACATGTAATTTTCTTTACTTAAAACAAAACATGATGGGTGTCAAAGGTACTCAACCAATCGACCTTGTGGTTCGCTACTATTCATGATTTTTACATGCTACCAATTGTTCCCATAATGGGACTTGGGATAGTTTGTTAAACCACTACCTCAAATAGTTTCACCCCCCTTATGCTTAATCCTGTGTCCAATCCATGTTTCCTCCATGCGTATAACCTCACATTGCTCCATGTGATAGACATAAGGTAGATATACATGATTTGCTTGGGGATTCATTGGACCATATCAGACAATTGTGAATGTGGTCATCCTAAATTCACTTACTTGGTTTGACGTATCAGACAACTGTGGATGTGGAAATCCTCAAATAGTTAAAAAAAAAGAACTTCTCTCGGTGCTATAAAGCTTCTATGTATAGTAGGGTTTCCGATTAGGAATTTAATTCTCTATTTGTCTATTTGAAACCTTGTTACATATTTTCTTGAATATGTAAATATGTGACCATTATTTGGGAAGAATTTCTATAGTTTTTCTTTTCCTTCCTTTCCTTACAATTTTATACTTTTGTCTTAGTTTATTTATGCTTTTCGTTCTAGTTTCAAAACTTTGTAGTGTCATCTTCCCACAGAATATGCCTAGATTGTATAAAATTGAAAGAATGTTTTATGATTTCCTAATCCGGCTTAAGAATGTATGGGTTCATTATCCATAGTCAATAATTTGATGATGAGTTACTAAGCTTTTGTAACTCTATCATGCAGAATTTAATGGTATTTGATGGAAGACTTTTTCTCTCCCAATTAACCTCTTTGACAAGCCTTCGATTTACATTTGTAATGTTCAACATTGTTATAGAGTTTGTGGCTTTTTTATGTGCTCAATTAATCTCTGAGTTTGCTCTCATTAGCTCTACTAGGAACAAATTTTGTTTAGATGTCTAAATTGTACTTTTTACAAATTTTTCCATTAGGGTTATTTAGACAGGAATTTCAATTTTAGTTCGTTGCAATGATTTGGTCTTTGAGAAACAAACTAATGTTTGCAATAATTAATGTTTATCACATAATTTATATCATTATAGAAACGCCTACTCATGTGTTTGTACTTTATTATTCCTTGTCACCATTATGTTCTATTGGCATTCCTTATTCCTTGTCATCATTATTTATTTATTTTTTATTTTTCCGAGACTATTTTCATGATCTTTTACCACTATAAAGATAATCCCTACCTCTTTAGACCCAAGATCTTTTGTCCTTTAACAAGTCCAAAGCCAAATCTACCTAAGCAAATTTTTCATGTAAATATTATATGCAACTATGACTACAGGGTTCCATATAACTTTGTAGCTCTCATATGTACTTTTGCCTAGAGTTTTAAGTTGAGAGTAATACCTTATTACTAAATAATATGTCTTCAAGAAATATTACATTGTTTATGTATATTTTTGTAAATTATAAAGTAGTTGCTCTGTGGATTAGTATAAAATGGGCATTTTATCTCTCATAAATACTTTTATATGAAACACATACGAATTAATAAAATTCTCTATTGGGATGCATTATATGAATTCTATTCTAAATGTTGTACTACTACATCTTGTTCATCAACTAATTTTATATATAAATTTCATAGGTATAAATGCATAAATATTAAACGTACTACCATATACGCTTCCAAAATAAATTAAAATGTGCAAGTATTCTCTTTCAAATAGAAATGAAATAGTACACAATTATCTACCTTGCTTTTCTTCAAGCATCAACATCATTTGAAAAATGTATAAGGAATTTTACTAGGTTATTCATACATACTAAACAATATTACTTGAATCCTTTTTGTATTCCTTAGTACGTGTGCATATACAACTTGACTTTTTGTTCCTGTTCACCCAATATTTTTTTTCTACAACACAATAACATAAGGAACCTACTGGACTTAATTCTCATAACTAATTATTCTTTCCACATAGTACATGCACTTTACAAAAACATAGAAACCACATTTCTCACATGTTATATGCAAATTATAGAATAACATATTTGTGCGTTAGTGATACTTGGAAAATGTTATGTAACTAGAATTCTCCTCCCATCCAAATGAGTTTTTGTAGCTTCTCCCATCCAACTCCTCTTGTACCTCTAGTGGTTATGGTGTAGGTAACTTTTCTTTTTTTCTTTTTATTCCTTCCCCCATCTCCTTTGTCAAAACCTTTTTCCTCATCGTCCCATACACACATGAAAGTTCCTTTCCTATTTTGTGTCTTATCATTAATTCTTAGGCATTTTCATTAACTCATCATGCCTTTCTCTCTCACATGATGTTTTTTTATTTTTTATTTTTTTATCTTATCAAGAACATGGATGTTTTTGTATTTTTTTGTATTTTATACAAATATTGTTATATACATATGACTGTATTGATTGACCAGGATCTATCATGCATGTAACCATGATGACAATAATATCACAGAAATGTAGATAACCATAGTTCACATAATAATCATTAACCATCATAGCTATTTGTAAAATGTAAAAACATATATGACAATCTTCTCTTACCCGAAAGTCCAATGCTGCAACCTCGCTCTAATAGTCTTCCTCTCCTACTCTATCTCAGCCAACATACCAACATCATGATGACACAAAATACATACAATGACCTTATGAACAACAACCTTAACCATGACAATGCATGCATAACAACATCCATCTAGCCTATTCAGTCCAAGTGTTTGAACCATGCTTTGATACGAGTTTGTAACCACCCCTCCCACATTTACTCAATTTCACCAGCCTATCAGGGTAAACATGAGACAAAGATCTACTATGGCATGGCCCAACCTCCTAGATTCAATGAAGTAGGTGGGGCCGACAACTAGAACTTACCACCCATAAACTAACATCCTACATGGCTTACAAGACACTCAAGGGCCAAAGAACCATCCCAGGTCAGCAAAACCTAAGCTAAAATTATTTTTTCGTGACTGACACCCACAACCACATGCATGACAAGGAATCCATGTAGTTATAGGCTTGCAACAGCATACATATGCCTATAAAGGTGTGGTTATAGACTAAAATTTCTAGTTCAGACAACACGGCCTTAAATTCTAAGTCACCATATTAGGCTAGCCTCTAAGTCATTACCAAGATCTCAATGAGACTTTACAAAATTATAAATAACATAAGGAAAAATGAATTCATACACAACTTGATCAAGGACTTGACCTAATCAGGCCTAACCATGAAAGTCATTTCATCAAACATATGATGAACAAGTAATCTACATGTCACGAATGCATATATGAACACAGGAGCCTGGAACTTATCTAAGAATCATTAATAAGGTTTTATTCCCTCTCCACATAGTTGAAATAAAACTTGTTATTGCACCCATTCATCAGCCATTCAATATATTATCAAAACATGTTAAGATCCATAGGTATAACACATAATATGAACAACATATAACCATAAAATAAGTGTCATATAGACCATGGAAACTCAACCATAATATTGCCAACATAATACCTACAAATATACATGAATCACAATAAGAGAATAACTCTTATTAACATATGAAAATACCAACCAATTCGGGTACTTCCACATACCACCTAACCATAGATTGGGGTGAAACTAAATATTTCTTTTAGGCAATTGCCCCCACGCCATATTCCTAACATCAATGTGGGATCACATGCAATATACCAACACAAAATGAACCAGGGCTTCCATAGGACAAACCACCTCAACCCTCTATCATAGTGAGTCCACCTCCATGCTCAAACATCACTAACCATAACTATATTAGTCTCTACCCAGGTTGTCCAAGGCTCTAGAGTGTTTGTTCCAAACGTGGCTCTGAGAACTATTAACTCAACCCACAACCTTCCAGTGCTCTAGATTATTTTTCTAACCTATCTCCAAGGACTAATAACTCAAACAACCAAGGGATCTAGAGTGTTTTTCCCAACCTAGGCTATAGGACTAGTAACTCAACCCAGGTTGTTCCAGGGCTTCCAAAGCATTTTTCCCAACCAACAAATCCAAGAACTAGTAACTCAAATGACAGCCATAGGGAACATGAGCACCAATCATGAAACAATAGGTCAAAAAAGCCCACAACACCATGGTTATATAGGAAATGGAAAGGCAAGGCTGAAAACATTGTCAATCCAGGCATATCTCAATGCCATGACATCACATAACCAAGAAACCACATGCAAGTACCATGCATGCCAAAACTAGGAAGGAAGCCATGTATGCACCTCGATACCTGCAAATTTATCCAACTGTAGTTGTTGATCCATCTAATCCCTTACAATTTTCTACTCTCTTGTTCCTCCTTTCTCCAACACAAGTGAAACTAGAATGCTCTAAGAATGCTCTAAGTGCGCAAGAGTATGAGAGAATTAGTGAATAGAAGAGAGCTCCAAAATTGAAGTAATAAAAAGCTAACTAGTAAAGGATATGAACTAATCCTCAAAAGCCTTTTTACCATTGAGACCTCTAATTTCTTCATTTTACTTCATTTTTCCTCTAATTTCTCTTGCATGAAAATTTGTGACTTTTCACTTTTGTCTTTTCCTATTTTCCTTTATTTCCAAAATTAAATGCCAATTATTGCCTCTTTTCCTTTGCCAATTTTCATAGCCATTAATAAACTGAAAGTGATGCCTACTATAGTGTTTTTCCAATATTCAACTGGGAATAAGTGTCCCATGACCTTGGTATTATATTTTCTTACATGGAAACTTAACCCGAGGTTGTTACAAATATTGGGAGCACAAGGAGTCTCGTTAGACCATAGTAGTCTTGGATTTGAGGTTGAGGACAACACAATAAATTAAAAAGTACAAAGGAAATTATCTTTGTTCCAGAAGATAAATAACAACCTACACATTGACAAAAGGGAGACATGCAACCCAAATATTAAATCCATAAAAATCAACAACAACAAAGCAATAACGTTGGCTAAGAAAATTGAACTGCCCAGAATTTAGCCCAGCGTAGAAGACAAATTTCAAGGTAAAATGATATTTTCTAAGGATATTGTTTCACATGCACCAACTATGGCCACAGAGTAGAAAATTGCATAATCAATCTATTGTATAAGTAGCTCAAATCCAAGAGAAGAATTCAACAAAGGAGAAGCAGACCTAGGTATAATAATTATTTTTCTCCCCTAAATTATCAGGTGCAATTTTTTAAATGTCAAAATTTGGGGTATATAACAGTCAATTATAGACTTAAATAAAAAATGAAAATATGTAGTTAAGAAAAATGAACAAAACCCCAAGTTGTAGAAAGAAAATGGGAAATTAGAGAAATGTGATATTGCATTGTATTCCTCGAATGGTGGGATACATTGGTATGTGGATAATGGATGTTCCAAGAATATGTTAGGAGAAAGAAGAAAGATTTTGGAAAGCAACTATTGAAAAATTTAATGTGACTTTTGGCAACAATGCTCCTAGAAAAATAATTACAAAAGGAGTGGTTAGTCTCTCAAATGTGAAAGGTAGAGCCAATTTTTTTGATATGTTGATGGGCTGAAGCATAACCCGCTAAGTGTATCTTAGGTGTATGATAAAGGTTTTGATGTGATTTTTAGAGCCAAGCAATGTCAAATTAAGTCCACAGGTACAAGTGAGATAGTTGTTGAGGTTGTGAGAACGAACAATAATGTCTATATGCCCAAAGAGAAGACGGAAAGGTGTTCCTTATCAAAGATAGATGAGAGTTGGGTATGGCACAAAAGGCTTGGACATTTGAATTTTGATAAGATAGTCAAGAGAAGCAAGCAGAATGTTGTGAATTATTTTCCTGGGCTTTTAAAACCAAACAATACAATATGTAAATCTTGCCAACTACGAAAGCAAGCTAGAGTTCCATTCAAGGAAAAGGATAAATTATCATCAAAACAATTGCAGTTGGTACAAATGGATTTGTGCATACCATCCAAAACACAATAATCTATAGGTAAATTATAATTTGTGTTAATAACTGATGATTTCATTAGGATGATGTTCGTTTCTTTTCTCAGAGAGAAATATTAAGCTTTTGATAAATTGTAAGAGTTCAAAGCCTTGGCTGAGAATGAAACTGATAGAAAAATAAAAGGCATAAGGTATATGAGATTGAGGTGAGTTCATTTCAAAATAATTTTATGAAGTCTATAAAAGTAATGGTATCAAAAGGAAATTTACAATAGTTGACACTCCCTCACAAAATGGTGTAGCATAAAGAGAAAACAGATAAGTAGTACAGTTAGCTAGAGCAATGATGACCGAAAGGAATGTTCAACAAAGGTTCTGGGCATAAGATATTCATTGTAGAGTAGTTATCCTCAAAAAAAAAATTAGAATAGACAGTGACAAAAATCCCTATGAGTTGTGGTATGGTATACTTACAATAGTCAAACACTTTAGAATTTTTAGTAGTAGATGCTACATCAATAGAAATGACAAAAAAATTGGAAACGTTGATGCTAGAGTAGATGAAAGAATTTTTCTAGGATACTCAAACAATATAAAATGATACATATTCTAAAATAAAATCACCAACAGGATCATCGACTGTATCAATGTAAAGGTGGATGAGCATGTTGATCAAGAAGAGAAACAACCCGCAAAAACTAGTGTTGATGAACTAGTGAGCATTAGTGAGGAGCATCATGAGGTAACTGTAGAAGAAGGCGATGAAGAACTCTCTAGTCCTCAAGATAAATATCCTCTAAGGTATGTACAAAAGCACCACTCAGTTGATCAAATCATTTGTGAATTAAATTCTAGAGTTAAAATAAGAAGGAAGCTATGATATTCCCTCACGCAGGGACATGTTGGACTCTTTTACATGGAGGAACCAAAATATGTTGTTCAAGCTAGTCAAGATCGATATTGCTAAAATGATATGAATGAATAATTGGATCAAATAGAGAAAAATCAGACTTGGGAACTTGTTCCAAGCCGTACTAACAAGAATTCCATTGGCACAAAGTGGGCTTCTAGGAATAAATTAAATGATCATGGAGAAGTGGTAAGAAATGAGGCCAGGTTGTTATGCAAAGACTATGCTCAAATATAATTTTTTATTTTGATGAAAAATTTCCTCTTGATGATAGATTAGAAGCAATAAGAATTCTTTTGGCATTTTCTTTCTTTAATAAATTCAAAATATTTCAAGTGGATGTCAAATATACTTTTCTTGATGGAGAGCTATAGGAGGAAGTCTACATAGAGCCATCATAAGATTTTCCGTGGGTTGGGAAAATAGATTATGTCTGCAAACTTCAGAAGGCTTTGTATGGTCTCAATCAAGCCCCTTAGTATTCAAGCTAGATAGCTACCTTCTCAAGTGTGGAGTCGAAATAGGTACAACTGATAACGACTTCTATGTCAAAGCAAAATATAGAAAACTGGTTTTGGTGGTTTTATATCTTCATGATATCATATTTATGAGTAATTAAAATTTGTTGACCAATGAATTTGTAGCTAATATGAAGGCCGATTTGGAGATGCCAATGCTTGGAGAGCTTTCCTATTTCCTTGGATTGAATAATGTGAAAAAACCCAAAGGAAATTTTATCTTTCAAATCAAGTATCTCAAAGAAGTGTTGAAGAAACTTGGCCTGGAATAATGCTCTTTAGTGAGCACTCCAATGGTGACAAATTGTAAACTTAGCAAGATCGATGAATATATAGTAGTGAACAAGAATTTATATAAATCCATCGTTGGCAGTCTCTTATATTTGACAATCTCAAGACAGAACATCATGCAAGTGGTTTCTATGGTTGGAAGATTTCAAGAAACTCCTAGGAAATGCCATTTATTACCAATCAAGAGGATTCTTATTTACCTCAAAGCAACAGAGGATTATTTTCTATGGTACTGTAAAGGTAAAAAGAATTATTCATTTTTTATACTGATGTTGATTGGGTAGGCGATGTAGACGATTGGAAAAACATAAGTGGTGATGCTTTCTTTCTTGGAGAATGTCTAGTCTCATGGTTGAGGAAGAAGCATGCTCCCATTTCCTTATCTATAGTTAAAGAAGAATATATTGGAACACCTTCTTGTTGAGCTCAACTATTGTGGATGAATCAAAACTTGCAATATGTACAAGTATTCTATGATCAATCTATACCTGTCATCTGTGACAACACAAGTGCAATTAGTATGTTCAAGAATCTAGTTTTTCACTCAAGAAAAAGTGTATTCCAATAAGTATCACTTCATGAAAGAGAAAGTTGCAAAACAGGTTATGAAGTTGGAGTATGTTCCTACAAGAGAATAAGCCACATATATATTTTCAAAGCCACTCCATAGAGAACAATTTGAGTATTTGAGGAAAATATTAGGCATTTTTCCTCTCACCTCCCCGCACTAGCTCTTCCTTCAAGAGGAAGAAAGGCAGTTATTTTATTTTCATCATATAAAGGTGAAGCTTCCAGGTCCACATGTTAAACATGATAAATAATTATTGTTTCCAATAGGAGCATGGTGACAGGGGGGGGATGCTGGTGTCTTTTCCATTCATTTCAAAGGGGGAGTGATAATGGGAAATCAAACAAGCGAATAAGGGGAGATATAATAATGTTTAGATAAATAAGTGTCAAGGTTAAAGGTGTTATTCATCTAACTACAACTTAAGGAGCATCATGAGAAGTAGTAGAAGAAGTGGCAAAGAATAAGAGTAGTACATATTAAGGGGAGCAACACTCAAAAGAGACAATCATATCTCCTCAATAATGTTTTGTTTCATCTTGGTGTTTCCATCAATGGCAAAGGGGAGGGAAGTTGGAAATATGTTTCCATTGATGTCAACAAGATAGTCAATGATGGAAACATGGTTTCCATTAAGCATGGAAATATTTTTTCAACAAGTGGGAGCAGGTGGCACAGGTGTCAAACTGGTGTCTTAGAAGAACATGTTCCAAGCATAAGAAGAAGGGTCAAGGAGAAAAGAATATCAGTGTGTTTGAAACCATTTTTCAGGTAAAATATAATATCATAGACTATAGTAGACCCAACTAACTAGAAAGTTCTCTAAAAGAGATTTCCAATGGAATAAAGAATTCTGCAAAGTGCATTCCATATCAAAAGATAGAGGCAGTCAAAGTTAGGCCTACAAAAGTAAACGATGAGAAGAATCGAAGAACCCATAAACCCTGGGACCCTAGAATCCGCTTAAAATGTTGAGCTATGGTAGTAGAAGTAGTCCCAAAACACCGGAGGCCTGAAACCCCAGAACCTCATAAAGAATATTAGAGTGGCATAATAGGGTTGGAAGCCTGTAGGACCAAAAGACTTGAAAGCCTGGAATCTCATAACATTTTAAGAATTAGAATTTCAAAAAGTCTTGGTCACCAGGGAACCTAGGTTCTACTCTCATGAGAGAGCATATATATGAGAACATGCAAGGAAAGCAAGATGGGCCATGCCAATAAGCCTGTGAGTTTATAACCTCTTTGAAATTAAAATTTCCAAAAGTGTCACGGAGAGGGACTTAAGTGGTTGATCATTTCGCTAAGAAATAAGACCAAGGGAATGTAGTAATTATAAAGGGAAATAGGCCCTTCATAGGCCTTTAAATAGGATTAGAACCTAATGGATTAGTCAATGCTCGCAAGTATCATTCCTACCATGAAAATCAAAAGGTTCTAGAGAAAAAGGGGCTAAAGGCCAAATTTCTCAATTTTGGCAGCAATTTCTTTTAGAAATTAAAAAGGGTCATGAAGGAATTTGGGCACATAAAAAAGTTCTTAGGCATGATGCATGAGTTGGTAGCTATTTTGGTAGTAGTGATTGTTATCGCAACCTTTGGGCTTTGGTATGAAAAATTAGACAGCTATTTTTGGAATAAGTGGTGATGCAACACAGGCATGGATAATTAAGTTGGAGGCTTTAGTTCAACAACACATGAAGTTTGGAAAGTAAGACAAACATAATAGAAGTTGGCAGGTCAATTTGGAAATTCTGGTAAAACTAGAGGTTCACGAAATTTGGAAAATTATCGCGAAAACTTTTAACTCACCAAAATTGAGGAAAGTATCACTTTAACTCATAAATTATTGAAGCAATAGGTGAATATAAAAATAAGACTTAAATAATACGTTTAGATGAAAATGTTTGAACTGAACAAATGTGAAAGTAAGAAATCCATGTAACATATCAATGAACAAATTAACCAAAGATTGAAGCTAAATTATCAGTTTAGAATTCCTTAAAAGCAGAATTTGAGTAGCAGAGTTGAAGTGATGGGTGCAAGAATGTGTGTCACAGAGTGTGTGAGAGTTGTTGCTGCAACATAATGTGTGATGGTTGTAGAGTTGCATAATTGTTTTGTTATGACACCCTTTTTCCTCCATTTTTCTCTTTTTCATCATTGTTATCAACTCAATAAAAGCAGTAAATCATATATTTTGATAAGGTAAAAACTCTTATATTTATTATTTTTCATATTCATTAATGTGCCTTATTGTTATCTTAAAGATTGCATTAATTACAAAATTAACATGATTTGGGGCTCTGGTGCACCAATGAAGCAAAGAAGCACATGGGTAGATGACGATCGATCACCTCATGGATCTCCTCCTAATTGCTCGAGCCAATTCACTGAAGGAATCACACAATGGTGTGGTCAGAGGCATGGGTCAAACACGTAGCAACAGAAGTCTAATTACATCATGTTTCTTCAATTTCCTTTCCAAATAGCAAATCAACGAGATAACACTTTTTCTATTTAGTTTCAAATTTGAATAAGGATTGATTAACAAATTTGTAGCTGTAAAAGTCTAAAACTATTGATCATGCATTTTATATATAAGTATGTACCCTTTGTAAAGGATAAGAAGGAAAGTAATAGTTAATTTCTGAAGAATTGTAAAACGGACCTTTGTTCTCATATTGAATTAAAGATTCCTTTCTATGATTCGATGCATATGTGAGCGTAATTTACACCTACTTGATGTGGATGGCCCCTACAGAGAGTTGAGATTTTAGTTTATTTCATTTCATCACTTGCTGTTGTTTTCATTTAATTGCTTTCTATGATCACATTATCACTGCATTCTAGTTTAGTTTCCTTACTTCTTTTTTTTTCATCATTTCATTATAACTGAGTTATTTCATTTATCATTTTGTTATTTTGTTTGCACTTACATTTCTTCACAGTCATTTAAATATTACTTTCATGCTCTTTAGAATCGGAATTTGTATATATTTTGTCCACAAGTTTTGAAGGATCATTTTCTTTCTCTTAGAATAATTTAAATTTCAATAGATTGTTTTATAGAAGCAATGTGTTTAGATAGGTTCATAATTTTAGGATGGTTAACATAAGATATTTTAGGATGATACTCAATATAGATATGACCTGGTAGATTAATCCAACAATAACTTAACTTCTACTTATTAATTTGTAGAAATCTAGCTCTAATCTAATAGGAATCTAAATAACAACGAAAATCCCAAAACAAACATAGCCATCATCTTACAAGCTAAAGGAAATGCTTCTAGCATATAAGTTTCACATGCATGTCATAAGTTTACCAACTTCAGTCGATAATTTATTTTTGCAATTTAAGAACATTAAATTGACCAAACATTTTGGCACCATTATCGAGGACGTGTAAATAGAAGCCTTAAAAAAATCAAATAAAAACATGATATGCATAGGGAAAGAGACTCTAGATGTATGTTTGTAGGCCGAGGAAGAAGTTTAATTCCTACATCATCACTCACTCCACCATCAACTCGTAATGCCACACCACCCACACAAACTCAAATTCCATCCATCGCATGCTAATATAGACTTCCTTAAGTCTTAAGATCCGAATATCAATCTAAAGGTTCACCAAATTCATCAACATAAGTTGTAATCAAAGTAGATCCTACATCTCCAAAAACTTGGATAATTTTCCTATCTTCAACTAGAGAACAATTTCTAGCTTAAGAGTTAGAATTTTCCTATTAAAGAAGAAGAGGAAGAAACTTACTTCAAACCATTTATAGAGGAACAAGAAGAACTAGAAGAAAAGATAGATAATCCTGTTGTAGAACTAGATATCTATTCTAAGGAATCCATCATGGTTGAAGATGGAGAAGGAAAAGTACACAATGTCAATGGTGAAAAACATAGGATTGGAGGAGGAAGAGGAGGAAATGGAGGAGGTGGAAGAGGAGGCGGTAGAGATAGAGGAAGAGGAGATCCATAACCTTTTGGATTCCCTATCCCTGATGAGGATAAACCATTAACAATGAAAAATATCTCGCCTTCTATCCTCCCCAATTTTCATGGAATAATAAGTGAAGACCCAGAGACATTTCTCTTTAAATTTGAAGTATTATGTAGATCATATGATTAGCTGCATGATGCTCAAAAATGAAAATTGTTCCCTGTCACCTTAAAGGATTTAATATTAAAATGGCTTATGAGTTTAGGAACAAATTCTATAAGTACGTGGGCACAAATGAAAGATGAATTCTTGGAGAAATACAAGGATTATTGTATGCCTCGTAGCATTAAAAATGTAGTCTTCAAAATGGTACAAAAAGAAGATTAGAATCTTGAAGATTTTGTCAAAATAATTGTTTCTGATGTCAAATGGGAAAAAATGAATAATCTGGATGAGGCAACATTCAAATCTCTCTTACTCAAACCAATTAAAGATGATTCAATTGATCTTATCAATCTAATGGGAAAAGGAGATATTTCTTAGTTACCATTTGCAAATATTTGTGATCTATGTGTATGTATTTCAAGAGGTAAAGCAAGAACAGGGAAAATTTCAAGGGGTCCTCTTTTATCAAGATTAAACAAATCTCCAACCAAGAGAGTAAGTAGGGTAGAAATAGGTGGTTTTCTTGATAACTTTAAAACAAGTTTTTTAGGGAGTCTCAATGAGCAAATTGACACCCTTAAAATACAAAACAAGTAGAAAGATGAAAATGTTGCATTATCCATCTTTTGTCCTAGGTGTAGAAAGAAACATGCTTTGAGAGAATGTCCTTTAGATTTAAAAATCATATAAACTTGTGTTATATGTGCACAAAATCATGATACAAAAGAATGTACATCTATACCAGGTCTTAAGGTTTTGTTTAGTGAAGAAGGAATGCCAAATTAGGTAGACCCTCTTTACTTTATTGCCAAAATACCATGGAAAAATCCTCAAACAAATCAAACTCAAGGTTTTAATACTCAACAATATGCACAATTATATATCATTTTGGGATTCAACTGCGTTAAGTAAGTCATTCACGTATGACCATTTCCATGAGAGGTAGTCGTAACTGACTAATTTCTCATGATTTTTGAATAGTTCACTTAGCACTCATTGCATCAGGTGATGCTCACAGGGGTGAAGAAGTGGGATTGAAACTAGTGAAATGTGGAGAAAGAATCACATAGCATCAATTATCACTTCCGGGGCTTGCACCCGGTAGCAAGCTAAGTGGGCTTGATTGTGGGGAAAAAATCCACAGTTAAGCGCGCTTGAGCCAAAGGAGATCTGGGATGGGTGACCTCCTGGGAAGTCCTGGTTACTGGGTGCAAGCCCCGGAAGTGATGAT